>JAJOZX010005615.1:0-95000 GCA_023014485.1 Bathynomus jamesi
CCAAAACCATGGGTCGTCTTATAGGCCAGATACAAAAAAAAGTGACCTTAAAATTCTACTCAAAATACCAATAGATAGGTTCAATGATACAATTTATTAGGTAATTTTAACTTTATTTAATTTTTTTTTTAAAACAGTGACCAAAATTCTACGTAGGTTCTAGGTATTCTAAGTAGGTAATTTTACTTAGTTATTAGGTAATTTATTAGGTAATTTTAATTTTACTTTATTTATTATTCATTATCTTCATCGTCTGAGGCAAGGAGCTCGTCAAACACATCCTGAGTCTCACTGTTTACATTGTCGTCGTACGGGTCCCAGTCTGAATCTGGTGAGTCGGCTTCGGCTTCGTCGTCAGTGTCCCACAAGAAATCATCCTCCGTACCATCTATTGCATTAGAGATACCGCACTTTTTGAAAGATTTTATTACAGTCTCTACCTACCTTCTCTACCTTCGAACATTTTTTCTTTGCCATTTTTCTTAAAACATCTTCATTCTTTTCCACTCTCTTACCATCTTCTCAGTTATGTCAAATGTCCTTGCAGCAGCACAGTTGTTCCATTCTTTGGCAGTTCAATGACTTTTAACTTAAAACTTGCTTCATACTTTCTTCGTTTTACTGGTGGCTCCATGGGCACAATTTGAATAAAATTTTTGAACTGCTTTGGACAGAAGCTATCAACAGACTGAACCGTGAGTCTGAGTCGCTTTGTGAGGATGCTTCACCCACCTACCGGCCACGCCCACCATTTGAGTCAACACGACTCAAATTTTGGGGGTCGTCTTATACCACAGATATGAGCTTAACCCATGAAATTTAGACTGAATTTTGGGCCTCGTCTTATCCGAAGGTCGCCTTATCCACCGAAATATACGGTAATTGTATTTATATTTGGTAGGTGTAATTTAAGAAACAAGTCACTAGCAAAAATTACTTTAATTACAGTAAATACAGTTACCAATTACAGTGACTAATCAGAATATCTGTCTGTGCACTATCGCTTAATTCATTACCAAATGACGGGCGGTAGTTTCATACCGAGATCTTTTGTCATGTGATCTCTCATTGTGGACATGGGGACTGCAAGTTCTTGTGATCGTTTCCGAAGTGTTTTTTCCGGTGAACGAGCCACCAATCACACCTTCACATTGTTCTGCTCGCGTTGTTGGTCTTCCCGACCTTGGTCTGTTCTTAATGGAGGTAGTTTGAAACAGCTTTCTCTCCCAGCGTAATACCGTGTGTTTGGTGTGCAGCCTTATTGAATCTTGTGTGAAATCATTCTGGATATCATGCATCGTTTTGCCAGTATGTGACCTTTGATGAGCCCATGTGGTCATCACTATCCTTTCCTCCAGACTGTAAGTGAACTGGTTTGCCATTGCACACATCTCTAATACTTGGAAAAGAAAAAATGTCAATGAATCACATATAAATTCAATTAATCGCACAAAAATAAAATTGTTATTATAATTGTACATTTTGTAGGGAGTGATGGGATTTTTTAGAACACCCTGTACAAGCCATTAGTAAGCAATGGGTCGTCGTGGTAAAAAGCTGTCTACCGATCTTAAGAGATCTGTTATTGCTGCACACGAGTCTAGAAAAAGTCATAGGAACTCGTAAACGATTGCTGCAGTTACAAAGAAATGGAAAGGCTTTGGAACAATCAAAACTCTATCAAGAGTAAACAACCTTGCAAGATTTCAAAGCGTACAGCTTGGCGGATTGAAAGATGACTGCTGCGAATCCACGAGTGACTGCAGGTGATATTTGCCAAACGTTAAGACTGACTAAAATCGATGTCCAATTGTCCATCCCTCTGCTGTACGTCGTACATTGAGAAAGAATGGTCTACATGGAAGAGTTACAAGAAGAAAATCAATCTCTGCTACGAAAAGCGCACAAAGAAGCTCGTTTAACATATGCCAAGGATCATAAAAATGATGGATTTTCATTCTGGAAAAAAGTTCTCTGAACAGACGAGATCAAAATTGAATTATTCAGAAACAACGAGCAACGGTATGTTTGGTGAAAATCAAATACTACATTCGGGGAAAAAAATCCCACCTACAGTAAAACATGGTGGTAGTAGTTTGCTTCTTCGGTGATGCTTTAGTGCAGGGGTGGCGAACCTTTTTACAGTCGCGTGCCAGAAAAACCTGTAAACCATAAAAAAAAATTCGGGTGCCCACCAAAGTTTATAGAAGTATATTACACCAAATTATAAACATTAACTCTATTATTTTATACTTATTTTTTAGATAACAATTTCTATGGTCAAGACGAGGTACTGCAACAAAATGACGATCCAAAACATAAAAGTTGGAGCACCATGAAATAGCTTTAACCAAAGAATTTCAAGCTTCTCCAGTGGCTCAGTCAAAGCCCAGATCACAATTTCAGTGAGAATTTATGGTATGATTTGAAAAAAAACTGTTCTCAAGAGAACCCCTTCCAATATGAATGAATTGCAACATTTTTCTTTAGAAGAATGGGCTAAAATATTTACTGAGAGGTGTCGAAACCTTGTAAAAATACTCAAAATGAATCACTGAAATTACTGAAGCAAAAGGTGGACACACAAAATATTAAATAATTTTGTAAATAAATATACAAAAACTTTTACATTTTAGCTTTTTATTTTCCTCAAGTTCTTTGATGTTTTGCACTATATGTTGGAATTGAACCAATTTTTTTTATTTGTTAAATTTTTCCAAACGAACGGTAAACTTTTATAAGTATCCTATGCAAGGAACAAAAGATTAAGACGAATATAACAGAAATATTTCTCTGTACGAATACTTATGAGCGCTATATATATAATATATATATATATATATATATATATATATATATACACGGTGAACCAAAGTAGGTGGACAGTAGGTTGAATACGGTTTGTGTTATATTATATTATAACTATGGTGTTCATTATAACTATGGTGTTTGTGTTTTATTATATTAAATATTATAACTAAATTTATTTAAATTTTATTTTGTATTATAGTATACAAAAAAATTAAATATGTATTCTCAAAATAAACGTTATCATTTACTGTCACCTACATTTGGTTCACCCTATATATATATATATAGATATATATATATATATATATGAGGACGTTATATAAGGAACTTATTATATCGGAGAATCGTGTTAACATTGGTTATAATGACATTTCAACCGAAATTTACTGCAAAATGTTCATTCAAAAGTTTCACCATTATTATTAGACTTGAGTCATTTAAAAAAAAGGGGAGAACTAAAGGGATTTTAATTAAGTTAACACAACGAGACAATGAGAAACAAAGAAATTAAAAGAAGTGTCGTGATTAAAACCTTAATCCATTTTATCATGTGGGCATTCAGCTTTGAATTTACCGCTCGCTACTTCACGTCATTCATATTCCCGTTCACAGCTCGAAAGTGGGAATGCTCTTACTGGGAGTTGCAAATCTGGAAAAAAGTGTTCTCTGATTTGGTAAAAGATAAAAAGAAGTGTGTGACGTAGTTGCGGGCCTGAGGGGAACTTTCTTTGAAAAAAATAAACTTAAAGTAAGAAATCCCTAGATTGGGGATGGAAATGGGTCGAGTTGGGATTCTTCAGATTCTTCATTTTTGGACGAACAATGAAATGGGAATGATGAGACTGGGGAGAGAACAGTTATAGACAGCGCACGAATCTTGTTTATCGCACTGGAAAAATGGGTCTCATCCCATTCTATGCCATTCCCATTCTAGGCCATTCCCATTAGAGGCAATTCCCATTCTATGTCATTTAAATTATAGGCAATTCCCATTCTCTGCCATTCCCACTTCATGTTATTTTCACTCCTACCACTTCCCACTTTGGTTCCGGTTAGGTTACGATTGGTTAGGTTATGATTGCTTAGGTTACAATAAGTTAGGTGCTGATTGGTTAGGCTACTGGTAGGTTAGGTGCTGATTGGTTAGGCTAATGGGATCAATGAAAGGAAGCCATCCCCAGTCTTCTTTAGTTAGCTTTATAAGGCTAACTAACGAAAATATAACGACCTAACCTAACCAATCGTCAAGGGCGTACAGTTGACCTAACGATTGGTTAGGTTAGATCGTGATATTTTCGTTAGTTAGCCTTATAAAGCTAACTAAGAAGGGGGGGTGGCTTTCTTTCATTGATCCTGCTAATGTTAGGTTAGGTTATTATTGCTTAAAATAAGTTAGGTTAGGAAATATTAGCTATTCCCATTTGACACCATTTCAGCGACGAAAACATTGCGTCCCAAATGAAGACACGCTTTTGTCAAATATGGATTTTTCACATTTGGTCATTTTTGGCAACCAAACAATTTACTATTTATTTTACATATTGTACCCAAATATTTTATGGAATTGAGTTTGTTTTATTTATTTATATACATATAAAAGCAATATATATATATATATATATATATATATATATATATATATATATATTATCGTTAGGATTAAGAGTATTAAAGTTTGAGAGTTGTGAAAAATTTAATGATCTTCGGAACTGCTGTCAAATCCAAGGCCTAAAAGGATATTCCGGAAATACTTCTCGAAACAAATTGGACAAGTTCCGTACAAACGAAACACTTCCTGAAAATCAGAACGTCTGTTTCTCTTAGTTTCACATTCATATGTTAATTTTATCGTGTTATATTCCCGAAGCTTCATTTTTATAACATCACATTTATTGGGAATTTATAAATGAAGAATCAAGGAAATATCAAGGAAAAATACTTTGCTTTATTTAATGGTGTGAGGATGTTGCAGTAAACATTTTCCCTTTAAATGTGTCGAAATAGATAAATGTGGTGGTGACAGATGGAGGGTTTTGGGGCCAAAGATATTTTGAAATAATTCGGTCACAAAAGAGGGATTCAATATGGGTCATTCATCTCTGTGATGTGGGGCATATTGCACCACCTTATGTTGAAATTAGCTCTCTCTAACTCCCTTGTCGACGAACAAATTCAAGACTTCATCTGATATGGAAATATAGCAATCGATTTACTTCAACAGACCCAACATTAAAAAAAAAAAGCTGCAGCGCAACATGGCAAACACCATTTGGTTAAATCCTGCATGGATGTATTGTGGCACAAACAGTTTCGACAACACGCAACGCTGGGTTTATTGTTACACATACAAAACAAAGAAACCATTCCTCTTATCAATTGTGATTCAAATGGATCAAGCATGGCTGAACCTTGGTTCATGATAAGTTTCACCGTCATAAGTGATTAGCCCAATAAAAAATCACCATGTATTTATATAAACAGTGTACGTTGATGTTTCGTCACTTTTCAAGCATAAAAAAAAAAGGAATTAATCTTAAAACTAATTTTAGAATAAATTTTAACGCGTAAAGGAATGTAAACTAGTCTGAAAAATGCGTTCCACAAAATAGCAATTTTTAATTTTTTTTGTTCATAATAATAATGAGCTTTAGAAAGAACAGAACAAGAATAGCACCAAAACCATTTGGCGTTAAAAATTCAAAGTTGAAAAAACAAAAAAAATATTATGAACTTAGCTTTCTGAAATGAATAATAGCGATTTTGAAGTGTTTAATAACTATTTCAAATAGCTGAGAACTGTACTTTGATGTTTCAAATATATAAAGGTGTAGAAATTAAACATTCCATTTGTATAACAAGTTAGTTTTCTATTCTTTACGCCTAGACGCATGCACATTGTGGTTAAAAATACTTTGAATTCGTGACGCAGAGTTTATTCAGTGTTTGTATTTATAGGCTATCTCGAAAAGAGGAGGAAAACAGGGGTCTTTTTGGTTTGAAGCACTGTGAAAAAAACAAAAAGATCTGTGCATTTATTCCATGCAGGTTACGTCTTCTAAATGTCTTTCATGCATTTATTAATTTTATTTATTCGGCTAGGCCTTCGCTAGTAAAGTCTTTCAACATTAAGAACCAGCCTGTGACCCTGAACCTAGCCTTACCTAGACCTCTTGGTATACAGTAGGCCTACCCAAGGTTCAGTCTGCAAGTTAGACAGCCTATACTGATAAAAGACAGTGATAAATTAGAAAGAGTTTGGTTAGTTGCAACCAAAATGAGTTCGAACTAAGAAGTAAAATAATTGAGGAAAATTTAGTTGAAACTAGATATGAGTATGTAAATTATTTGATAATATAGAGAATCAGTTACAAGAAGAAATAAATATACTCATAAATTGAAAATCAAATTTTTTTAAGAGTAATGCTGTTAAAGCAATTCTTTTCATGTAAACTTAAACTTAAACTCCTTAAATTTTCATACATTAGACATTTCATTGTCAGATAATTCATTAGACACTGAGGATTAGATCTACAGAAGCTAAGGCTAACAAAGACCCTAAGATCCACTCTAAGGTTAGCACGAGAGAAAGGAAAGCGTAGGGGGTTAAAAGAGGAGAATAAGGGGTTAAGTAAGTAACAAAACCTATCATTCGTGGGTTAACATTCATTCAAAAAAAGAGAAAGAAAGACACCATCATCATCCGCCGGCCACTGCCGACAAGTCGGAAAAATAGTCGCAGAGAATAGGAAAGGGGTGAAAGATGAAAAGAAGTAAAATAAGAACGCTTACAAACTATGCAAACACAGCTTAACTCAACAAGGTCATACCATGCAAACCACAGACATGCCAAGTAAAGAGAGATAAAAAAAACAAAGTAGGAAGACTATAACAAAATGTGGGTTAGTTTCCGGTACGAGCAACATCTACGTTCGTGTTAGTCTAATTTTTTTTTTTTAAATAATTTTATTGCTGGCATATCACACGCTGGCATGTCACAAGCTGGCATTAATCGTCAACAGACTCATCCTCGACCATTGCCTCCAGAGCTCCTGTTGCTAATTGTTTTATTATTTTAAACAACGTTAATATTTTAAAAATGCCTGTCTGAACGGTTCTTCAACATATTAACGCTGGTAGAGTTCACGACGGACGCGGGAAGATTATTCCATTTATCAATTTCTTTAAACGTAAAAACGTTTTTAGTGATGTTAGTAATGAATCGTGTGCCACGCACCTTAAATCCGTTATTACGAGTATTGCTATTATCGAAAGTGAACAGTTTGTCAAAATTTACGTTATCGATTTTATTAACGATTTTAAAAACTTCAATAAGCTCCCCCCCTTTATCTCCTAGTTTCGAGTGAATGCAAGTCTAACTCTTTAATCCTATCTTCGTAAGACTTGTTGCGCAATGTCGGAATTAGTTTCGTGGCGCGACGCTGAACCCTTTCCAACCTATCAATATCCTCACGCAAATACGGACACCAAAACTGAACGGCATATTCTAAATGAGGCCTGACTAGGGATTTGTAAAGGTGCAATATAAATTCAAAATTACGCGCTATGAAGCCTAACATCCTATTAGCTTTTGCGCAAGACTCCAGGCACTGGTTCCTAACTTTTAAATCCTTAGATACGTGTACGCCTAAATGTACTTCCTCGTCAACGCTCGCTAACTGTCTATTGTCCATCATGTAAGTGTAATTATTGTTACGAGAACCTATATGCAAAACTTTACATTTGTCTACGTTAAATTGCATCTGCCACTTATCCGTCCACTCCATAATCCTATTTACATCGTCTTGGAGCCTATTTGTATCGTCCACGTTAACAACTTTACCGCCTATTTTAGTATCGTCCGCGAATTTTGACACGTTACTGGTCAAGCCTACATCGATGTCGTTAATGTAGATCACGAATAGCAATGGGCCTAACACTGAACCCTGTGGGACACCACTACCTACATCCAACCACCCCGATTCACTACCATTAACAACGACCCTCTGTTTCCTGGCACGAAGCCATTCCTCTAACCAGTTAGCTACCTGACCGCGTATACCGTGTGCTTTAACCTTGGCAATTAATCTTCTATGCGGAACTGTATCGAACGTTTTTTAAAGTCTAAATAAATAACGTCAGCTGCTCTATGCCTATCGTATTCGCGCACTATTTCATTATAAAACTCTAACAATTAGTTAAACAAGATTTATGGCGTCGAAACCCATGCTGACTACTATTAATCAAATCGCGACTTTCTAAGTGATCGACGATACTATCCCTAACTACGGATTCCAAAATTTTACCGACAATTGACGTTAAGCTAATAGGCCTATAATTGCTAGCTACTGTGCGGTCGCACTTTTTAAAAATGATGATGATGACGCTGATGATGATTTTCATTATCATTATTGCCCACATTAACAAGTTCTTATTCTTTTTATTAATTCCAGACAGGACATCCTTGTTATTCTCTAAGTTCGATCAACGAATAAGTTCCGCCCAGAGTTCCACGGAGAAATAATTGTCACGTGGACAAAAATCTTAGGCTGCGGTTACACTGCATGCGTTTTCGTACGAGCAAAGCTTCTGACGAATTCGGGTGTATTCATCAGAATTCGTACGAACTGATTAAGCGTGTACAATCGAATAGAAGTGGTTACAGTACTTGATATGCGATCGTCAGATTTCGTCCGAACACGTCCATTCGCATTTTCTGTTCAAACTATGTTGTTTTGTTTATCAGATTTTTCAGTGTCAATTTGATATCATGAAGGTCAAGATGAACTGTGGGAAATTAATTACACATGTTCAAGAAAGACGTGAATTGTGGGATCTAAAACACAAATCATACTCTAATCGAGATATTGTTAAGAGACTGTGAATAGAAATAACGGAGGAAATGAATACTACGAATAAGTTGTGAATTATAATAAAGTACAGGGTGATTCAAAAGTCAGGTTACACAGAGAAATACTGTATTATTAGGGTGTGTCAATTTGGGAGGTGAAAATTAATTTTTGCCAATTCCTTCACTGAGGGGTTTTAAAAATATGTTTTTGGATGTGAAGAATTCAAATCTGCTATTATTTTTGTGATTGCTCAACACTTAGCTTGGTAAATCTACGTTTGATTAAAAAGCACATAAATTGCTCTCGGAAAACAACATTTATTAATTTTAGCTTCTCAAAATGTCAGGTAATGCTATAAAAAATTTAGTTTCTCTGCATAAAACATATCCTAGTAATCATAAAACATATCCTTGTAATCATAAAACAACATTAGAAAGTAATGACATCAGTAAAAAAAAATATTTAAACAACAAGTTTCATCAAGTCTTGCTTTGATTCTTGGACATCAGCCGCCGACTTGCTTCTTGGCCTCTGATATAGCCCTCACGTTTCACATGTGTATACACCCTGCCTGCTGCCTCTGTGACTTGTTTCACACACCTCTCTATTGACTGAGCATGACAGGGCCACTGTGGAACTTGCATAGGCTTGTCAAAGAACTTCTTTACTTCCGCTGTAGTCAGTTTACATGTCAAAAGGAGGTTCAAATACCCCGTCAGACCAGTCTGTCAGCTCCAACACTGAAGAAGCACTGGGGTTGATGGAAGGTGTCTTCCTGGGACGTACAGAAAGATCTCCAAGTGCGTCATCATCTCCACCCCTCATGTCAACAATCTTTTTGACACCAGCTCTCCTCTCCTCACTGTCATCTGAGCATAAGAGTGTCTGGATTATCATATCGCTGAATGCATACCATGCTGAGCGCTTGATGGTTGGCAAAACAGCATCCACTACAGCCTTCTTTTGCAGCCTAACTAGCCGCAGCTGAAACAAGATGTGGCGTGGCCCTTCCACCCAAGAGTGTTTTACTTTGATGTTGAACCAACAGGGGTAGTACACATCAACAATGTATTCCACTATCAGTCTTAAGTTGTTGAGGGTTTTGCCTTTAAGGCCATGTTTTGAAACCCATATGCGACAAAGCCTGTTTGCTGTTGTCAACCACCTTGAATGGCTCACTGGACCAATTTCAAGAAGGGCCAGATCTGTGGGAAGTTCTCCTGTCCTTATGGCCTGTGTGATCATATACCCGTACGCTTAATCAGTAGAGAGATCCTTTACGACATTGTCACTCAGTGAAGTAAGAGGCTCTCCAATTGAGAGTTTGGTGAATGAAGGATCAATTTCAAGTTCGGTTGCAGTGTCTAGCATCTTGCCAATGTTACCTGTCCACTTGTTGTTAGACAAGGTCTTCCCATCCAGTGCTGTGATCAAGTGTCGCAGGGGTAACTCGTTAGTGTGGAGGGCACAAACCAACCAGATCAGCTTACGGCAAAGCTTGACCTCTACCCAATGCATGGAACCACCCTCCCAGCCAGTGTTAACATTTGTAGAATCACCTCCAATGGCCTGCAGGCTTTTATCAATGCCCTTCTTCTTCATGAAATCTACAAGATTATCAGCAATAACTTCAGCAGGTTTTTTTTCTGTTGAGCCTTTCTCAGGAGTGAAGTGGTAGAGATATCTTCCACCTGGCTCACTGCACACAGAATAATGCTCTTCTTTGATGATGCTGGGGAACTGACGATCTGAATTGTCTGCTTTCAGCATAACTTTAGTTGTATCTTGACGGCCGTCAAAGAAGATGCAGTCAATTTCACCCTTCTTACAAAGATCATCAAATTCCTGATCCAGGGATCTCATAACTTTTTCTTGGGCCCTCTTGACTTTATTGTGATCAACTACAAGTCTCTTGTCTTCTTCGGTGATCAAGCCAGCATCCATAAAGGCAGCAGTGGTGATGGCAGCTGTGGCACGCAGGCCAACACCATATCTGATGCTATGCATAGCAACATTAGGTATTTTTAATGTGTTGTACTCTGGCTTTTTATTGGAAGTTGAAGACGTGCTTGGTATTTCTAATGTCACTTCATAACTTCCATCCTTTCCATCTTGAGCATCAGCTATTTGTTCTTCATTTTCATCATCAGAGAAAATTATTTCATTTGATGGCATTGAAACATCCTGCTTACTTGTCTGCTTATATTCAGCAAGCCTTCTTCTTTCGTCTTCTTGCCGCTTCTGCTTTTTGACTTGTCTGTTGTGCTCAGGTTGATCTGGCAAGCCAATCTGATGTGGTCCAATAGAACCAGACTTGTCTCTCTGACCTTTAATGAAAGCAAGTTCCTTCACAGGGATCTTCATCTCCCTAGGGCATGTACAGTTAATGTGAGTTTCATTTTTGCAACCAGCACCTGCAAGGCAGCCAAATTCAGAGCAGAGAACAATTTTACACTTGCAACTGAGGATGTCAAAAAGGTTGTCAAGTTTTGCAATGAAAGCCTCTTTGACATGTAGCTTTCCTCTCCCAAGAGATATGTTTTTGGCCGGCTCCCAGCTCTCTTGGATCTTGTTTAAGATTGTGACTCGTGAATTTACAACGGGGGCTACAAAAGAACTGTTTGCTCGTTCCCACTTTTCAAGCACTTTAGGGTAAATGTCCTTTGCAAGACTGGCTGCTGGGTAGTTTCTCACATCCTCACCACTTTGTTCTCTTAGCAGTAGCCCATATTTCAGAACGTCTCGCAGAGTTGGGAGTTCAGAGGGCAACAACTCTCTACCAGTTCCAATTAGGTTGCTCATATGTGTGAATGTCCCCAGTCTTGTCCTCCTTTTAGAAGCCATTGTAGGTCAATTCCCACTGGTTAGGATGGTAGCACTGACGGACAAGTAATCTTCAGGCCACTGATGAATATGTTTCAACCTGTGAAATAAGCAAAAACAGCAGTGCATTATATATACAGCATATACAGGGTGTTTCTAAAGTAACCATCTATTTTGGTGAAATAGGGGGATTTTAAACAATTGTTATATTGGCATAATGGTATGTGCATTGTTATACAAAATTCATGTATTTATAATATTTCAATTGCTTTACACGATTTTTTGTTAATTATTTTATTTTATTTTCAGACCCATATCATTGATGATGAATGTGCAAGAACGGGTTTATGTAGTAACATACAGGATAAAAGGCATGAAGTGCAATAAAATTAGAGAAAAGTTTGAGAGAAGGTTTCGTAAAACAGGCCCTAGAGACCAGGCTATTCGCGAATTAGTAAACAAATTTATGAGGACTGGATCTGTGTATGACGAGCGTAGATCTGGACGGCCAAGAAGATCTCACGAAAGAATCGAATCTGTTCAAGAAGCATTCGAAGAGGATCCACAATTATCGATTCGGAGGGCATCCCACAGATTAGAAATTCCACAAACAACGGTTTACAGAATTCTACGTTATGATTTAAAGAAAAAGCCATACCACATTCAAGTGTTCCACAACTTACAAGAAGATTATCCACGAAGAGCAACAATGTGTGCCGAGCTTATTAATCAAATTCAAAGTGCGAATCTAAATTTATTTTGAAATAGCATGTATTTTGTTTAAATATATATATATATATTTTCATGTTTTAAAGGTGTTTTTTTTATAATTCATATTATTTCGCAAAATAGATGGTTACTTTAGAAACACCCTGTATAATTATTAATATAATAATTATTATATAATTCCACAAAAAAGTAAAAAAAGTCACTATTTTTATGTAGCTTCTTACCAAGCAAAACTAAATTATATTAAATTAACAAAAATATTTTTAGAATTCCTAAGTCATGCTGCAACTTTTTAGCACCCCTCATATTTGGAATTTGAAAGTTGAAAAATTCGACACACCCTACGTGTATTATGTAATGATACAGGGGAATAGTCACATCACATGTTCGATATGGCCACCGTTAACGGCACTGCACTTGTGCAGCCAGCTAGGAATATCACATCAATGCGCTCCTCCTTCGATAACATCTCATAACTCATTTACCTGCAAAGAAACAGAAAAGTCCTATGTAACCTGACTTTTGAATCACCCTATATATTATTATACTGGGTGTTAGAAAAGTCACTGTGCAGTAGGAGACGTCTATGAATATTTGTAATAAAAGTAATAATATTTGTTTTTGTTTCTTTCCAGGTTTATCTGTTGACCATGTTATCGATGGAGAGGCGTATCTTCTTAATTGAGCATATCATTACTTTTCTAACGCCCTGTATAATACAAACACATTGGTATATATTATTAGCATTGGTATACATTATAAATACGATACGATATTCATACGATATTCATAACAACACAACCAGTTCAATTTTCTATGGCATAAGAGATTTTTAGATGACATTTTTTCCTATTTTCGGATATCTCCTAACATACTGTTAAAATATGTTTCTGAAATACTCATTCTGAAATACTCAAAGAATTTTCTCGGTTGCTGCGATAATTCATCAAAAAGTGTATGATATTCTCCATGATTGTTTCTTCTAATTTCAACTGGTTTACCCACTCTCTTTTATGCTTTACTAGAATCAGTAACCGTACCACATTGTTTTTCATTAAATAAAACTCTTTTACAGCATCAAAATCATACATGTTCAACGTTTAGCTTTAGACGATTAGATCAAACTGATTTTAGTTCTGGTTGTTTATCGTGTGCAGTGTAACCATATGTTCATGCAAATCAATATGCCCAAATTCGTCAGATTTTTATCGTGCGAAAATGCATGTATTGTAACCGCAGCCTTACTCAGCTGAACAAATATTTTTGGCCACATAAACTTTGCTCTAGACTTATTTCGGAGCAAGTGTAGTTCACGTCCCCCTGACGCAAAAGGAGACACAAACTACACTAGGTCAAAGCTGGAGTACGTAAACTACACTAGGATCTTTAGGAGACATTTTTTAAATTTTTAAATGAATCCATCAAATAAAACGTTAAAACTAGCGAAAATAAAATTAAGTTAAAACTAACGAAATATATAAATTGACGATTGGTTAGGTTAAGTCGTAATATTTTCGTTAGTTTTAACGTTTTATTTGATTAGGTATACGCGGACAAAGTTGGGGAACGCAAACTACACTAGGATAATGTAGAGGAATGTAAACTACACTAGGATAATGTAGGGGAACATAAATTACACTAAGCACCACAGGGGGACGTAAACTACACTTGCTCCCTTATTTCTACTGAGCGAATTTTTCGATGTTTACATCAAATTATTTGCGACGGCGTCCTCTATCTTTTGGTGTAAAGTGCGTGTGATGTAGTTTCTTTTGAAAACTGTTATAGCCTTCAGAAGAGCCTTCCGCGAAGTGTTAGTTTGGGTCAAAAAAGATTTTTCCAGGCACTACCGTGCGTGGACAATGTCGAGATTGTAAAAGTTCCTAGAGTTGTTTATACATTATAAAATGGGCCGATAGGGTTAGAAATGTATTTGTAGTAATGAGGGGTACAAATATTTGTACGTACAAGGCAATTAAAAAAATCCTGTCCCAAAAATATCTGTACGATAAACACCTTTGGAACAGGACTTATGACTCACCCTGAATGTACAGTCCCCTGCAATAGTTCCGCTCCACCCTCTCCGAGATGTGGACCAATGCAGTTCCTCTTTCTCCCCAACCCTCACTCCCTCCTTTTCCTCCTCTCCTCTCCTCTCGCTATCCCCCCCTCTCGTTCTCCCTCTCTCCTTTCGCTATCCCCACTCTCTCTCTCTCTCTCTCTCTCTCTATTCCTTCCTCCTGCCTCCTTGTTATTTTCTTTCGATTTACCTTCATTCTTATTTTCCTTTTTCCTTCCTCTTCACGTCATACTAATACATGACCCTTTTCTTCCCCCCTCCTGCTCCTCCCCGATTATTACCTCCTCCTCTCTCATCTCTATCAACTACTGCTGTCATTTGTGTTTTTGCTTCTTTCCTTTTTATCTTTCCCTCCTAATCCATTCTCTTTTTACATAATAACTGACTCACTCATCCACTCACGTATTTAATTTCTAATAAAACTTCCTCTATACGTACTCAAAAATATGTTAACAGCTTCCGAAAATGTTCGCGTATATCAATAATCTTGTTTTTCTTTTAAATAATACACCAAAAACGACGATATTACATCAAACCGTCTACATAGAATCACACAATAGCTGAAATTAATCATCATAATGTAGGGGAATACAACGCTTATTTTTAAATGTTAATATCGAATCACGATGACAAAAAGTACTGCATCACGAATAATCCCAAAATTCGAAGGACTGTATTTCGGCGTGTCAGATTACAATTTGAATCGCGTCTAATTTTAAGCTATGATTTGAATCCAGCGACTAAACTATATTAAATAATATCTATTAATACATAGGTAAAAATTAATAATTCTAACATTCATTCCTACATATAGAGTCCAAATTCGCGTATATAAAAACTCGTGTATAAAATACAAGTTTGCAAAAAATTTTAATTTTTTTCTATTTTATTTTCGGTATGTAATTGATGAATTATTTCTTTTTTAAATTACCTAATCATTTTTTAGATGCAGCTTAATCATGTAATCGTGTTAAATTCTGCAATGTTAAATTTTTATACATTCTCTCTCAGTTGTAAAAAATGAACTCATAACTTTCCAAAACTCTAAATTAACACTTAATTTTAAATTTTAAGCATTTAATTTTGGCTCAAATGCATGTTTAATTTTGACCCATAATAAAATGTATATTTCAATTTCCAATTGTAATTATCGGCAAATCATGATACTATCAGATTTGTCGATATGCTGTTTAAAAGAAAAATATGACTTCATCTTCAAATATCTTGCTTATCTGCCAGTAAGCTGTTACAGCCAAAATTTACCTTTATCTTCAAATATTTTATATAAAAAAATTCAGCCTTGAGAATAAAAAACGAAACAGATCAACATTAAATAATAATGATGTCACCAAATTATTAATATATAAACTCTTGTAATTTTTCAAATTATCATTCTGATCTGACCTAAAGGCCTGTAATATTTTAGCAGTAAAATTCAGTCAGACGATCTCTTTGTCTTCTCCTTTAAGCCGTGCTTCCTCCGGAGAACTTAGTTCTAAAATAGAATAAATAATTTCACGATGCGCCACAAGAAGAATTGAGAAACCGTCAGATGATTTAGTAAGTTTTCACAGAATCCTCCGATCCACTACAAGAGGACATCGGAATGTGGTTTAAAAGAAACTACTGCGATTCCCTACACGGTACCAGCTACCAGAGAGTGAGAAAATCCGTTGCTACCACCTAACCAGAACCCCCGTCAACCTCGAACCACCCAAAACCATAGACGGAGGGTTAACATATATATTACAGGATAACTGCCCTGTTCATACTACCAGGATCATCAGACGGAGATTTCAGGAACAACAAGATGTCAAGCTGCTGAACTGGCCCACCAAGGGGGTGTGACCTAAACCCCATTGAAAAGGTGTGGCTAAATGTAGTTAACGCTTGGGAGCCTGGGCAGGAGCGGACATCTCGGCACCTGCTGGAACACACCATGGCAGAGTGGAAACTTTTTTGCACGAACCTATAAGTCATCTACAATCACGTGGCATCTGTTCCAAATAGGCTTCGAGAGGTCATTAATAATAATGGAGGATGGAGAAAGTACTGAGTAATTGTGTATAATAATGTTATTAAATGCAAAAAACTTCATTTTTTCTACGTGAAAGTCACAATATGATAATAAAAACCCACTAATAGAGAGTTTATTTCCACAACAGTTTCGATGCCCACTGGCATCCTCTTCGGGTGGATACAGTAAAACGAATGAACCAAAAACAAGAGGGAAAACAGTCCAGAGCCTTTAAGAAATTCGCACATAGATTAGGTCCCGTTATCCCGACAGTGGAAGGGCATTTTATTAAAGGGACCCGCTTTTTAAATACATTCGCATAAATTTAAAACTATCTTCTTGTTGTATACATATAGATTCTATTATTTCACATAATTATTACATTTATTATTAAATGTGTTACATTTAATATTGTATTATTATTTATTACAGAAATTATAAATTTATTATTACATTGATTATTACATTGTTGTTTATTATACAAAAATTATAAACCGAAAAACAAATGAAAAAGGGGGGCGAGGAGGGAACAATCAAGAGACCGCTACGAATAAATTAGGTCCCATTCTTCCGACACCGGAAGGACATTTTTATTAAAGGGACCCGCTTATAGGTACATTCGCATGAATTTAAACTATATACTTGTTCTATACATTTATTATACATTTATTATTCAATTTATTACATTTAATATTGTATTGTTATTTATTACAGAAATTATAAATTTATTGTTACATTGATTATTTATTGATTATTATTGTTATTTATTATAGAGAAATTGTAAACCGAAACCGGAAGGGCATTTTATTACACTCAGCCTATTACAGGGTCCCGCTTATAAGTACATACGCTCAAATTAAATCTATCTTCCTGTTCATACATACAGATTCTACTATTTTGACATAATTACTGAATTGATTATTGCATTTACCTTTTTTTTTTTTACATTTATTATTATTACCTTTACACTAATTACATTTATGTTAGAACCCGTTCACCCGACTCCGTAAGGGATTTTTTGACCAAGAATCTCATTAAAGGGTCTAACTTATAGGCACCCTCGTACAAATTAAAATTATCTGCTTGTTATATATACACAGATTCTATTATTTTTCTTTTGACATAATTATTACATTTATAAAGTACTTTACTTGATTCCCAATCTATAGCATGATTATTTTGGCTGGCGTGATGAAAAATAGCATTATTGTTGTTACAACTTCTGAAGGCATATTTGTGCAACCCGTATTAAGGAACAATGCAATAATCAATGCAGTAATTATGTCAAAATAGTAGACTCTGTATGTATGAAGAGGAAGATAGTTTTAATTTGAGCGTATGTACTTATAAGCGGGACCCTGTAATAAAATGCCCTTCCGGTTTCGGTTTACAATTTCTCTATAATAAATAACAATAATAATCAATAAATAATCAATGTAACAATAAATTTATAATTTCTGTAATAAATAACAATACAATATTAAATGTAATAAATTGAATAATAAATGTATAGTAAATGTAGAACAAGTATATAGTTTAAATTCATGCGAATGTACCTATAAGCGGGTCCCTTTAATAAAAATGCCCTTCCGGTGTCGGAAGAATGGGACCTAATTTATTCGTAGCGGTCTCTTGATTGTTCCCTCCTCGCCCCCCTTTTTCATTTGTTTTTCGGTTTATAATTTTTGTATAATAAACAACAATGTAATAATCAATGTAATAATAAATTTATAATTTCTGTAATAAATAATAATACAATATTAAATGTAACATATTTAATAATAAATGTAATAATTATGTGAAATAATAGAATCTATATGTATGCAACAAGAAGATAGTTTTAAATTTATGCGAATGTATTTAAAAAGCGGGTCCCTTTAATAAAATGCCCTTCCACTGTCGGGATAACGGGACCTAATCTATGTGCAAATTTCTTAAAGGCTCTGGACTGTTTTCCCTCTTGTTTTTGGTTCATTCGTTATTCTGTATCCACCCGAAGAGGATGCCAGTGGGCATCGAAACTGTTGTGGAAATAAACTCTCTCTATTAGAGTGGGTTTTTATTATCAAATAATGTTATTGTTGTGATGTAGTAAATATATACTTATTCACTTGAACAATTGTCAGTTCCTTATATGATAATTTGAACATTATGTTTTGTATGTTCTTAAGAAAATCCCTAAATTTACTTGATTCATGTCTATTTTTGTAATAAAAAATTGAACTATGTTATCATTATCTCTCCATGGTACGACATTTTCCTGGATAATTATTTGTTGATGATGCATGGACTTTAAACAGAAATGTTATTGCCTGGAGGAAAAGTCACTACTACAACTTATCTTACACTTTAACTATAACATGGCCACATCAAAAGCCCATGATTGAAAGTTTTTAAAATATCCCACGTTTGTAAAATAACCTAACTACTGTATTCCCTAAATTTGGGAATAATGCATGAATAAAATACAGGGTGTTTATAAAGTCCCTATTTATTTCAGTGCAAACGTAGCAAAAAGGGTAAAATTCAATAACAATATATAGAAGGCATACATTTAGTGAATATTTAAGCATATAATTCTACATGAACACCATCAGTATCTCTACAGGGTTCGAATCTGTCAGCAGCATTGCGGAACACATTTTGGAGCATGACAGGGGTTACTTTTGTAACTGCTGTTACGATACGAGCACGTAAATATCCCAGCTTCATTCATATGACATTTTAAACACCGTCGTCTTTCAACAAGATGGGGCACCTTGTCATTACGCAAACATTGTTCGGGAGTATCTAAATGAACGATTTCCAAATCGGTGGATCGGACGTGGAGGCAACAGGCCCTGGACGGCTCGATCTCCTACCTAACGCCCTTGGATTTCTTTGCATGGGGCTTTATCAAATCAAACGTCTATCAAATGAGGGTTACAGATCTGCAAGATTTACTTGCTCGTATCATAACAGCAGTTACAAAAATAACCCCTGAAATGCTCCAAAATGTGTTCCGCAATGCTGCTGACAGATTCGAACTCTGTACAGATACTAATAGTGCTCATGTAGAATCATATGCTTAAGTATTCATCAAATGTATGCCTTCTATTATACTGTTATTGAATTTTACCATTTTTGCTACGTTTTCACTGAAATAGATAGGGACTTTATAAACACCCTGTATATAGTCGTCCTAGCATTACCACCAAAACTACAGTGAACAATATATTTATTCTGTCATTGGTTTTCAAACATACTATGACAACACCTGAGAGGGGGAGGAGAGGGAGGGAGTGAGGGTGGGGAACTGGAGTTTAAGAGGGACTGCGTTGCCGTCACATCTCGGAGAGAGTAGAGGGAACTGTACAATGTACATGCATGTTTATTGAGAGAGGATTTAGAAATGGTTAAAAGCAAAGAAACTAAGAAACGTATTGAGTAAATGGTTTAAATTTAGGAGATAATGTGAAGGAAGTTAAACTCGAAAATGATTCCTAAAACCAAACAAACATATAAAAGTATTTTCTCACAAAAGAAAGAAAAAACAAAGCAGAATTTGAAGATAATTTAAGTAGTCAAAGATAAATTAAATTTCAAAAGGAATTTATTTAGAAACGACGCGAATGATTAAGATGCAAATATTTCATAATACAAAATCAATAAATAAACGGATTAAGCTACCAATAAATAATTACGCTCTTCCACGGAAGAAACTGGAAGCTGAAATAATAAGAAACGAATTGGTTTATAATTATGTTACCTAACCATGCACTATGAAGTGCAGTGATTTCATATATAAACAGATATTTACATATATTTATAGATTTTTACAGATTTCCAGGCTAAGAGAGACCCTAAGATCCACTGTAGACTAGCTCAAGAAGGAAGTTAGAAAAAGAAAAACAAGCAAATGAAAGTAAAGAACACTGAAAAGTCCAATGCGTACCTTTATCTCGTGTAGCCAATTACGCATTAGCAGTCATTAGAAAATAAAGGATAGCAAGAAACGCTAGACTGCTTAATCTAATCTATACCATACATTTCCGTTTATGAATTATTTATTTATTTATTATATACAAAAAGTACCTGGTGTCCCATTCGAAATGAAACAACTTTGAAACTGTAATTTTTAAAGTATTAATGGGAGAATGTTGAAACTTTGCCAGTTACTACACCATAAGCATAAATTTTTGTCATAATGTTTTTGGTTTGTTCCAGATTGAATTATGTTTACCCAACAAGAAAAAGCGAAATGTGTGTTATGGATGGCTGAGTTGAAGTCCCCTACTCTGGTGCAACGGCAATTCCGTACAACCTTTCACAAGGAACCACCCACCAGAAGAGACCTATATGCATGGAACAAGAAATTTGAGGAGACTGGCAGTGTTCTAAAGGAACACTCTGGAGGGCGAACAAGATCGGAAGAAGATGCAAAAAACTTCACTTTTTTCTACGTGAAGGTCAAAATATGATAATAAAAACCCACTCTAATAGACAGAGTTTATTTCCACAAGAGTTTCGATGCCCACTAGGGCATATCATACTCTGGGTTCAGGGTTGAAATTTTGGAAAAACAAAGTGGCTAATATGTATTCCTATGTAAAAATTAATTCTAAGATGGGTTTATTATTTGCAACTTTTCCGAAAAATCTCATTTTCTTGGTCAAAATCGCGCGCAGCTGTTCTGTATATGATTTAGTCTAACAGCTGCTTTTCTGACCTCATCCTTGTTTTCTCTGGGTGCTGAAAAAATGTTTAGATTTCACGTAAAACTTAAGAATTTTAAGTTTTTCTTCAAAGAATAGACGCGGTTCACCAGCTCTACTCTCATCGAGTAGCGGGAGACTTGCCACCTCCACGTGTAGGTTTACAGGCCTGTTCTTCCTGGATCCCTGAAAAGCGTGGCCTCGTAAGATCTTATATTATGATCTTATGAGGACTTTCAGTTCTTATGAGCATTAACGATGGCTTCAGCCTCTTCATCAGCCACTCGAACCTGAAAAGCTCTTAAGTATGTCCTGCTTCGATCTGAACACTGGGAGCATTTCTCGATGGTCTATTCTGGCTCTCACCCACCCATCTCTCCTCTCGTGACCGTACACAGCTTGGGAAGCAGTTGAGACTTCCTGTACAGCTCTCTCGCAGGACTGAGTATGAACAGAGAAAGTGTCCACTTTGAGTGGAGTTTTCCTGAGATCCTCGACCTCAGTGAAGGTCATCTTGCAGGTGAAAATAAGCTCGTAAATATTCTCTGATTCCCAGTTGATGAGATCCTCAGGTGAAGTGGCCTGCAGATTGACTTTGGGATTTCTATGGGGCCTCACTGTCGTATCACCGAAGTCTCTTCCTTCTCTGATCTTCTCTATCTGGCTCACAGCAAAAGCTCTCTGATGCTCATCCTCACTGCACAGGAATGAAGCCAGGATGTTCTCAGGATGTGCGTGGTAAGCTCCTCTTATCACTGCAGCAGAGATGATGTTCCTGACCTCGGTAGTCTGGTTCCTCAGCAGCCTCAGGCTTGAAAAAACATGTGCAGGACCAAATTTGAGGTGGTGCTTCACTTTGATGTCGTAGTACATTTTGAAGTAGAAGTTAAGGCAGAACTTCACGAGGACCTCGAACCTCCTCAACACCTCCCCCTTCAGTCCGTGCTCCCTCATCCACAACAGCAAGATGGCCTGTACAGTAGTGGGCCACCTGGATTGGTTCAGAGGTCCGCACTTGAAACCAGCCAACTGTGGACTGAGACTTCCAGACTTGATGGCTTTGATCAGAAGATAGCAGTTGTACTGGTCTGTGGAGAGAGATTTGACTATCTCTACTGGCAGCTCCATGATATCTTCAGTTCCTTCCACTGGTTTGAAGTTGAAGTTGACCTCAAGTTCATTCAATTTCTCAAGAAGTTTTCCAATAGGCCCACTGAAGCCTGACCGGGGAGTTACAGGGCCGTCCAGCTTGATGATTAAGTGCCTCAGGGGGAGCTCGTTCACATGGAGCTGACAGATCATCCAGTGGCACTTGCGACCCAGCATCTTCTCCAATAGGGCTATGGCGCCTCCAGACCACCCCGTGTTGGTGTTGGTAGAGTCTCCTCCAATCATTACAAGGCTCTCGTCAGCTCCGTGATCCAGAAGCCACTCATTCAGGCCCTGAGCGATCTTATGAGCAGGCTTTTCTCCTTCCTCAGGTTCCTCGGGAGTGAAATGGAAGAGGTACTTTCCTTGAGGCTCCCACGTGATAGTGTAATGCTCCTCGATCACTTTGCCAGGATGAAATCTCCCTGTCACTTCGTCATATTTCAACACCTTTGTGTTCTTATCCTGCTTGCCATCAAAGAATATCCCAGAGAGCTTTTCCTCCTCTGACCTCTGCGTGAGAGCTTCAACTGATGAGGCCATTACTTCCTCCTTGGCCCTCCAGACTTTCATTCCATCTGTGGCCAAGTAAGCCTTGTCTTTGGAAAGATGACCGGCCTTACCGAAAAGAATGGCGTCCACTCACTTCTACTTCACAATTATAACTGGCGTAATTGCTCAGAGCCATCTATTGAGAGAATGTTGAACTTCGCCTTCTGCGTCCAAATGGTTACAAAGATTCAGATGGAGAAGATTTTTTTTCTTATGTATGTATGTATGTATTAAACCTGTGTAAGAGTTAAGCAAAGTTAATGTGTCTAAATGGCAACAAATTACGACAAAGGGTTAAAAATATGAGGTTGTGTTCAATTGAATATTCGGTATTTCAACATAGAACAGAAAACCGCAATTTTGAACATGATAACGCGATTTTTGGGAAAAGTTGCAGAAAAGAAACCCCTCTGGCATCCACTGGCATCCTCTTCGGGTGGATACAGAAAAACGAATCGAAACTGTTGTGGAAATAAACTCTGTCTATTAGAGTGAGTTTTTATTATCATCTCGGAAGATGTTGAACGAATATGCGGCGCCTTTGGTAGTAGCCCGAGAGAGTTCATCCGTCGTGCCAGTGTCGAACTGCAGATTCCTCGTTCAACTGAAAGAGAGTATCACAGAACTGGTGAACTCTGTAACCCATGAGATGCTAGGCAACGTGTGGAGGGAAATTGAGTACCGTTGCGACCTGGTCCGTGGTACAAATGGTGCACATATTGAATGCATACAATAAAGAACTCTAATATATCTAAATGTTATAATTCACATATATCATATGAAACTTTATGACATTAGCTATTTACTGTGTGAATATTACATTGTTTGCCTCATTCAATAAAAAATTATAAGGTTTCGAATTTGTTTCATTTCGAATGGGACACCCGGTATATACAGTAACATACGTGACTATTATGACAATTATAGCTCTCAGAGTTCATCCATTAGATGTACTTTTACACCAGATGTAAAACATTAGAAGTGATCAAAAGATATACTTCAGAAAATATTGCTAAGAAATGGAAATAGAACAGGGGTAAAATGTAATAATGGTTGATAGACAATTTAACCCAGTATCTAAGTAGAATCAAAGGAAAACGAGCAAACTGTATGCGTTCATTTGGAAAGTTTTCTGGAGTTAAATGTTTGATAATTTCAGAAAAAGCATTTATAAAAATTAAAATAGGGTCCTATATAACAAAACTGATACCTTCAATTTTGAGTAAGGTTTCTTCTGGTTCTTAGTTAAAAATAGTTGGATAACGAGGACAACACTTTATCAACCATTTTATTTGCAAAATAATCAAATACTTACAGATATGAACCAAACTAAAATAATTTTAGGAACAAAAGAAGAATTTACTAACTACTATATACAGGGCGTTTCAAAAGTCGAGAATCATAGAAATATTTTTTTAAAATTATACTATAATATATATAAAAATATATATAAATATATATACATCGGGTGTCCCAATAAAATGTTTACACATCATATTAACATATATATCAACATGCACACTTTAGATGATAGTAATATGGCTGATGTATTAGTATATTTATAGTACTTAGTAATAGTAGTATAGTAATGGTGTATTGTACTTAAATAACAGTAGTATCCCTTGTTACAGGAAATGGCGGCATTGCAGTTATCGTTTGAGCAACGTAAGTGGATTCTGAAGCACTATTGGAAGACGGAGAATGTGGCTGAGGTACAGAGACATTGGAGAAATGAGTTTGGAACATTACCACCGTCACGGGGAACAATTACAAGATTACGTGATAAGTTTGAGACTGACGGAACAGTGCAAAACGTCAACAAAGGCCGATCTGGAAGACGTCGCACTTCAACTGACAATGAAAGTGTTGAGACCGTGTTACAGGCCTTCACAAACTCTGCAAATAAGTCTACAAGGCAATGTTCTCGTGAGACTGGTGTTTCTGAATCCAGCGTTCATCGCATTTTGCGACGTGAAAAGTGGAAACCGTACATACCTAGACTGCTTCATGCAATGAATGAGGACGATCCAGATCGTCGAAAAGTTTTTGAGTGGTTTTTGCACATGTGTGATGAAAAACAATCTTTTCCTGATTTCATTCTTTGGTCCGATGAAACCACTTTTAAACTTAATTGTACTATCAATCGACACAACTGTGTGTACTGGGCCAACGAAAATCCAAACGTAACAGAAGAACGAGCACTTAATCAACCAGGAGTGTCAGTGTGGTGTGGTCTGTCTTCCAGAGGAGGGATAGGGCCATTTTTCTTTGAGGACACTGTCACAGGTGCTGCTTGCTTATCAATGCTGCAAGACAACATTGTACCTCCAATCAGAGCTCTTTTTTTGCAAGAAGAGTGTTACTTTCAACAGGATGGCGCGCCACCACATCACCACAATGACGTTAGAAATTTTCTCAATGTTTGTTTTCCTAGAAGATGGATAGGACGTAGGGGATGTACGGAGTATCCACCACGATCTCCTGACTTAACACCCTTAGACTTTTACTTGTGAAGCAGTCGGAAGAACACTGCATGCTGAAAAACCAAGGACACTACAGGCCTTGAGACACGAAATTGAAATAGCCTGTGCCAACATTCCACTCCGAACAATCCGAACAGTATGCCGATCTGTTGCGCGCCGTTGTCAAGAATGTATTGATGCTAGTGGCGGACATTTTGAACATTTAAAACATTAAAGTAAGCAGCACATCCATGAAGGTATTGACGCTGCTGGCTGATATTTCGAACATTTAAACATTAAAGAAGCCTATTTGCTATCTATTTACTATCCGCCTATTTTGCTTATTGATATATATGTTAATATGATGTGTAAACATTTTTTTGGGACACTCTGTATATATATATATATATATATATATATATACTCTGTATATATATGAAAAATTATTTCACGAAAGTGACACGTGAAAAATATTTATGATGAATAAAACCACGAAGGGAAAAGAAACACAAAGGGGTGCTCAAGCGCTTTCGTCTAATGACCTAATGACATCCTCAGGAACACTGGAGTATATATGTATATATATTTGGTTATGCGGGTATACATGTGTAGTTGTATTATTTGTAATTTTTTCAATTTATATTTATTTTATTTCTTTATTCTTTTGCGACCTACCGTTTTTTCAGACAATAATTATAAAAACAAATCTTTGGTAATTTTTTCCCTTATGCATATATATATATATATTCTGTATATATTGCGTTTATATTTCGTATATATACCGTATATAGTTGTATGTATTTTTATGGTTCTTTATATATCATCTAGGCATTTTGTTTTCCAATTTATATTTACTTGTACTTTTTTATTCGTTTGTGACCATAATATGCATGATTCAGACAATAACTAAAAAACCTTTGGTAATCTTTCCCTTATAAATTGGTGTGCCTCTCTTAAAATTTATTTTTCAATTTATTATTATTATTTTTTATTATTTTTTTATTTTTTTTTTATTATTTTTTTTTTATGACATATATATCAATTTGGCATCATCTATTAAATTGATTGTAAACTTCCCTTTTGAGCTTGAATTTGTAGACTCCACTTACAATTTTTGGTTTTTTATCGGTTGGTTTATTTCTTTATGGTTATTTAGGCTGTGACATATAATATATCACTAAGGCATTATTTTGTAATTTTTAATTTTTTTTTTTTTTCTTCCAATATTTATATTTATATTTTTATTTCTTTATTCTTTTGTGACCTGTTCCATAAACAAGCCATTTGAATTTATATTGAAGGTCGGCCAAAGTGCTAAAAGTGTCATTTTCCCATACAAATATGTTTATCCTCCCACAATTTTTCTTTACTTACTATATATATAATATATATATATATATATATATATATAATATATATATATTTTGTGTTTTTTATTTGTCGGTTTATTTCTTTATGGTTATTTAGGCTGACATATATATCACTAAGGCACTATTTTGTAATTAATTTTTTCTCAATTTATATTTATATTTATTTTTATTTCTTTATTCTTTTGTGACCTGTTTCATAAACAAGCCATTTGAATTTATATTGAATGTCGGCCGAAGTGCTATAAGTGTCAATTTCCCATACAAATGTTGTTTGCTTCTTCCACAATTTTTTCTATGCTTACTATATATATGTATATATATATATATATATATATATGTATATGTGTATATGTACAGTGCCCGCGAAAAGTATCCGATCACTGAAGAAAATACAATATTTTCCCTTGATATTCAGAGACACGTAATTCACTTTCTATTTGTTCTAGCGACATCTGGTAACTTTGAGGTTGCTCGCTGATATGAGAGCTATCCAACGCATTCTCAAATTAGTGTTGTGGTAGCCTTCGTTGCGGGTGGCTGTGTCTCAAATTTGTCAGATTTCACTGTTTGTGTAAATTTCTTGATTTTTTTTTTTTTTACAGAAGTGGTGTAAATAAAATTTATATATAATGTGTGCTAAAAAACAACTTAAGAGTGATTGTCGAGGTGCTATTGTTGCTTTGCATGCATGTGGGAAATCACAGAGACAGATAGCTAAGGAATTAAACATATCCCAAAGTACCGTTAATTTATGGGTTTCACGGGCTAAGAACAATGGTGGCCTAACCACGCCAGTCCCTATAAAACGATCTGGCAGACCGAGAAAAACAAATTCGCGAACAGACAAACTTATGAAACGTTTAGTATTGAAAAACCCAACAATAACTGCGAAAGAAATAAAATTTAATATGAATAATTTGTTATCTGGTGTTTCTGAACGAACTATCCAGGAGCGGCTCCAAAAAGAACTCGGATTACCATCTCGCCATGCTGCTAAGAAACCGTTCATTAATGAAAAAATGCGTAAAAAACGTGTCGCATTTTGTAAAAAATACATTCATTGGACTGTTGATGACTGGAAGAAGGTTTTATTTAGCGATGAGTCGACATTTTTGACATTCAGAAGTTGTCCAAAAAAGGTTCGCCGGCCTATTGGCTCAAATAGGATGGACCCTAAATACACCCTAAAGACAATGAAACACCCTCCAAGTGTGATGGTTTGGGGTTGTTTCGGTTACTATGGGCGTGGAAACTTATATTTTCTTCCGAAGAACACAACTATGAATGGTGCACGGTATTTAGCAATGCTACAGGATAAACTTCCAATGGCAATGGCAATCCAAAGGACAAAAACATACATGCATGATGGTGCACCATGTCACAGGGCCAAATAGTGACAAAATGGATTACTGACAATAAATTTGATATTTTGGATTGGCCTGGTAATAGTCCAGATCTCAATCCGATAGAAAATCTGTGGCTAATAATAAAAATAAGGTTGAATGCCACGACACTGGCTCAGTCGAAAAATTACAAGAGGCCATCAAAAAGGTATGGTGCAAGGAAATATCAGTGGAAGTTTGTCAAAACTTGATTAAATCCATGCCAAAACGTCTAGAACAAGTCATCCAAACCAAAGGACAGATGACAAAATACTAATATAAGGTTAGTATACATTTAAACATTGTTTTTTATGTAAAAAATACAAATTTCAAGGGTGATCGGATACTTTTCGCGGGCACTGTATATATATATATATATATATATATATATATATATATATGTGTGTGTATATACATATATGAATATGTATGTATGTATGTTTATTTTTGTAACCTATATATTGCCTTGATCTGTCCTTTCATTCCAGTGTTCCTGAGGATGTCATTAGACGAAAGCGCTTGAGCACCCCTTTGTGTTTCTTTTCCCTTCGTGGTTTTATTCATCGTATATATATATTATATATATATATGTGTGTGTGTGTATGTGTGTGTCTGTGTCTGTGTTCAGTGTGTGTGTGTGTGTGTGTGTGTGTATGTGTGTGTCTGTGTCTGTGTTCAGTGTGTGTGTGTGTGTGAGGGTTCAGTAAAGAGAAAGTTATGAAAAAGATATAAAGACTAACATGGGAATGCTCCAAGTTTCCTATAAACTTATAATATATTCCTATAATGTATTAATACAAAAAACTAAGAAAAATTTTGTTAGCAAAAGTAATGTATGAATCAGTGATGTAGGTCTCGAGATCGGTCTCGGTCTCGAGACCGATCTCGAGACCCAATTTGCAGATCTCGATCTCGATCTCGGTCTCCGCTATTTAGATCTCGGTCTCGATCTCGGTCTCGACAGACGCGGTCTCGGTTTTTCTCCCCGAGACCTTTCGAGACCTCTCGAGACCATAATATAATGAAAAATACATGTTATTGGCATACTCATGATGGTGGCTTGGTTGAACAGACACAATTCAGAATGTTTTGAGTTGCCACGTTTGTCTTGCGGGGGGGGGGGGGTCTGGATTTTTTTAGGTTAGCGCTACAAAAAATTTGCCTCCCCCGCCCCCGTCAGATTAATTTTATTGAAAATGGAAACACTAAATAGAGAATTATATATATTAAGTTTATATATATAAGTATTATTATAAGGCCACTTAGTATTGCCAACGGCATGTCAACCTCTGTGGCGTGATAAACACGATTATCCTCCCATCCAATATGTATTTGAAAAATAAAATGCTTCACACAAAACTAATGCAAGAAATACAGCATAAAAAAACAGTACCGATAAATTCATAAAGCATAGAATAACTCGACAACCCTTCACATCACTTATATTTACAATGTACCGATTCGTAGAACAAATCGCATTGCCAATTGTAAATGTTAAAAAATGACGTCATCAATGATGTCACGGCGGAACTTTTATCACGCCACACTTCCCCTTAAGCGCTCATTCTCACAGCAGCGATGACGAAATAAAACAGAGTCAAACCAAAGTTCCGAGACTAATGGCAAAATATCAAAGCTATCGGTCCAAGCAGAAGAACGTTGAAACTGGGAAGATTTTGAACCGCAGGGGACAGTTGCAGCGGTACCTCTTAGAGATCGATGAATCTCATATTTTAGACAACTGCTCTCCAATAAAGTTTTGGCACCAGAAAAGGGATAAATTCCCATCACTGGCCAATATTGCCATGCATGGCCGTAACTACCTATGAGGTCACCGAGGTCCGGACCTAGGTAATTATTTCCTAAAAAAAAAAGAGACTGAACCCTGAAATATTGCTGCAGCTTTAATAAAAGTATTTTTGCTAACAGGTCCCTTTGTACAGTATTTAATTATAGACAAGGGTTTTGTGTTTAGTGTATAGCTTGGGTTTGTTTGTAGATGTCATTTTGGTCTGAATTTTGCTCGTCCCGCCGCGCTCGAAAAAAATCTGGACCTCACTAATTTCTAAACCCTAGTTACGGCCCTGTTGCCATGACTGTTTTAACAGTGCCTGCCTCTAGTGCTCCAATTGAGCGTGTATTTAGCCATGGAGGCATAATAATGAGGCCCCACGGAAGTCGACCTTCAGCAGATCTTCTGAGCATGCTGATGTTCCTTAAGTGTAATGAGCACCTATCATGCTTTAAATAAATGCACAAGTCAAACTGGGTAGTGGGTACGTTCATTAAACCTTCTGTAACAGATATAAAAGAAGTAAATAAATAAAAAGTATATATATATATATATATATATATATATATATATATATATTCATTTGTTAATTTATAGGCTACACCTTTTGCATTCAACACACTACATCTGAGAAAGTAGTTATTAGTTTATTAATATACTTAACATAGTCTAATTTCCATAGTAGTGTAAAACAAATTGAAAGGCATGAGCTTGGTCTCGATCTCGATCTCGTCTCGAATTTTAAGGGTCTCGATCTCGGAAGGTAGATCTCGATCTCGAACCTTTGATCTCGGTCTCGATTTGGTCTCACAGGATCAGGTCTCGGTCTCGGTCTCAGTCTCGGACTTGGTGGTCTCGACTACATCACTGGTATGAATGTATGTATATTTGTATCTACGTTATATATATATATATACAGGGCGTCCCAAACAAATGTATACACACTTTAAATACTTATAAAGGCAGTGTTTATTAAAATACATTTCATTTTCAAAATGTAATAGAATGTACAGACATTATTTAATTGTTTTGTCAACGCCTGTTTTCAAACTGACGTCCGTTCTGGTCCAGGCACTGCTGATAACGCGAAGCAATGGAATCGCAAACATCACGAAACATTTCGTTTGGTATTTGTGTGCATTCTCGTTCAATGGCTGCTCTCAATTCAGCGACTGTTGCAGGTTTTATAGCGTAGACTTTGTCTTTTAAGTATCCCCATAAAAAAAGTCTAGTGGTGTGAGGTCTGGTGAACGCGGAGGGTATTCTACACGAAACCCCTTCGTCCAATCCACATCCACATCGTGCCAAGTACCACTCGCAATACTCCACTCTTCGGTCCGGATCATCATCATCTTCATTAATAGCATGGACTAATCTTGGAATGTAACTTTTCCATTGACAGCGCTTCAAAATGCGTTGGACAGACGATTCTGAAATTCCTACCTCACGACTCGCTTGCCGCACAGATTTTCTTGGACTTTGGTGATACGTTTCCAGTACTCTTTCTTGCTTTGTGGGGCTTGTCGATGTCCGTGGTCTTCGGGAACGCTTCTTGTGGACATTCTGAACAGTTCCATCGGCTTCAAACTTATCTCTAATTCGAGTGATGGTAAGTCGCGTTGGTGGATCTGTTTGAAACTCCTTCCTAAACTGTCTTTGCACTTCAACTGCGTTTTCACACTTCCAGTAGCATTTTAGAATGAATTTCCTTTGTTCAAAGCTTAGTCTGACTGCCATTATTAATTCTAATGGGTTTAACTTGAAAGAAAGAAACATCAATTGAGCTATCAGCTGTTAAAGTGTGTATACATTTTTTTGGGACGCCCTGTATATATATATATGTATATATTATATGTATATATATATATATATATATATATATATATATATATATATATACACTCACACGTTAGTAATGTTGGTTTTGCTTCTGCCCGAATTGTTCATTCTGACGAAGGTGAAGCTTGTAACTCCACCTTAGACCTACAGTTTAACGTGCAATCCGAACCACGCCCCACCAGCAGCCCAGCGTCTTAACCACTAGGCTACCCAGGGTACCCATTTATCAACCAACCAATTTCTTTATTGTGTGGAAGGATGGACATCTGGGTTTTGCTGCTCGCCGCCTGCCGTCACCAGTTCTCGATGCCTGGCCGATGGATTCGTAGTCAGCGACGCTAACTACACCACCGAGACGCATTTATATATACATATACTGTGTATATATATATATATGTATATATATATATATATATATATATATATATATATATATATATGGGTATGAATACAAGGTGTAACAAAAAGGTGTACACCTTTTTGTACGCTACCATACAATGGCATAGTCTCTCTCAGTGAATTAGACACGTGAAATGAATGAATCATGCAAACCCACAAGGAAAAAGAAAAATGATTCCAAGGCCTTTCGTGCATTCAGAAGTACACCTCGTCAGGGAATGAAGGTTGGCGGCAAGATGACCAAAATATATACAACGGGACAGGAAAACAAAAAGATTAACACAAGATTAACAAGAGTTGATTAGAGGCGAAAGGTATTTTAACAGGATATTGTCAATTTTATACATTCGCACACTGTTACTGAAATTATTTTTAAAATGGATAAATGCACATTCTAGAATATTCCTTTCGATTATATCTGTTTTTAACGAGAGCTTTAGAACTATCCCACTTAATACTGTTGATATAGGAATAGAAACATATGCGAGGAGTTCATTATATTTTTGTTTTTTACTCGAAGATATTGTTACAGGAATTGCGTGCACAAATGCACTCAACGCACTTAAACTCAAAGTTTTACTTCGCAAGCGAATTCCTTGTGCGTGTTCACGCAAAACTCGGAGAAAGATGAGCTCCGAGGCTGCTGAGATATTTTTTGGGTAGTCAGCATTTTTCGAAATATGTGGACTAAGGTGGAGTGAAAAATATTTTTTTTTAATTTCAAAATGCTTGGGGTCGGGAAAGTTGCGTATTTCTGTGAAACGTACTGTGTGAAATTTTTGTAATCGTACAGCTATAATTAAATTGTGCACACTGAACTCAAAGTTTTTAAAAATTGGCAAAATTACTAAAATTTCGCCATTTTTATTAAATTAAATTACAAGATTACAAAAATTTCACACAGTACGTGTCCGAAAAAAAACTGAAGATAAAAATGGCGAAATTTTAGTAATTTTGCCAATTTTTAAAAACTTTGAGCTCAGTGTGCACATTTAATTATAGCTGTACGATTACAAAAATTTCACACAGTACGTTTCACATAAATACGCAACTTTCCCGACCCCAAGCATTTTGAAATTAAAAAAAAATATTTTCACTCCTCCCTCATGTGGACATCACATACTGTAAATGGCTTGTAATAATTTTTATTTTTTTGATGTATTAGACCGTTATAAAAGTTGAGACATCATTGTAAGAAATGTCACAAATGTTATGAAAATTCAGAGCTTTAATTTAGAACCCTCAAATCAGGGTAATTTAAAGTAATGCAAACATCACTATTTTATGTTAAAATCTAAAAAATTCGTGTTCAACAAAACTAATCGTAAGACCTCTCCTTTATAGATTCGATTGACCCCAGAGTTTATGCATTTGAAGGGGTTCAAACCATATTTTAAAATGTAATTTTAGTATAGAGAGTTTGGCGTTATTACATCTTTAAAATTGTTGATAAACAAAACAAAACCGTTCAGTAAAATAAATAATTCAAAAGGATATTATTTAGTTATGATCAGTTCACATCCGTATGAATCGGGATCGAACCTAAATTCTGATCTTCTACCCTCGCAATGATTTAATTTTTATATCTAAATATAAAATTAAGTCGTGGTCTCAACTTAAATCTTACATTTTTTTACTTTTTTTTAGATATCAAATTTTTTACCAACAAAAATTTGTGTACTTTTTCGTTCGAATTTTAACAGACTCACGCTCGCCCTGTAAATCCTGAAGACCCGTTTTTTGCCTTTTATATACAATATTTTTTGTGATTTTTTCTAGCATATTTTGTACTGTGATAAATTATTGCGTGACGTGTCTGTGAAAAATAATAAATTTTATGCGCGAGAGTAACTGGAAGGGTGTCGCATTTTCGTTGGACAAAAATTTGATTTTTCTTTTACTTCATATTTTTTTCTACTTTTTTACTATTCATTCATTTATTATTTATTCCATTTTTATTTAGTTCATGAATATGATTTATTAAATTTTACTTAATTTTTAAATTATTGAATGGATTATTTGAAAATGTTGTCAATTTTCAGTGGAAAAAATTAAGTGAAATGAAAAAGAAAGTTTATGAATTTTAGTCATATGTTTTTTAGAAATTATATTAAAGTGTTTCGAAAATAAAAATTTACTGAGAGGTCGTTTGAAGTGTCGAAACCAATACAAACGATGTGTCAGTCAGATGTGTTCCATTGCGTTACAGTGAGCTTGGCCATAAAAACTAAATAACTCTATCCCGGGCGGCCTGAAACCCCATGGTGAAGGCATATATACTGTATATGTATATTTTGGAAACGTGTATATACTGTATATAAGTTATATATATATATATATATATATATATTTTTTTTTTATTTTATTTATTTTCTTTTTTTTCTTTTACAGGGTCTTTATAAAGCCCTTCTGCTGCTGCAAAAATTAATAACTTTATATCTAGACTAGAGAAAGAAAAAGGTAAAAACATTTGAAAGGTAATACTACTAGGGCACTCAATATATTTTGCCCCACCCTTTTTTCTTTGCTAAATAATAGGCCATGGGACTGAAATGTCTTTTGGGCCGTAAGTTTGAACTTTCTGCGCTTCACATAGCCGGATTTTTCCAGTTTGAATCTCCTCTCCTTGTATAAAACCGCTTTTAAACGCCCTTGTATAAAACCGATGCTTAACGCAGTTTCGAAAATGGCGTAATATGCGTCGTAAACAGAGAGCTGTTATCGAGTTCTTAACCTCAGAGAAGGAAACAATTGAAAATATTCACAAACGTCTACAAAACGTTTACGGAGATGCTGTCGTTGATCGAAGCACAATTGGACTCTGGTCTAAACGTGTGAGATCATCGGAGAGAGGGAGTCCCAGCCTCGATGATGAGCCACGCAGCGATCGCCCGACATCATGGCTATGACATCTCACACTGTGCAACGTGCTAACAGCATCATTCGATCAAATCGGCGCGTCACATACAACGAGCTATCATTGGAGCTAAGAAGTAGTGAAGGAAGTGTGAATACGATAATTCAGCAACTGGGATACTCAAAAGTGTGTTCACGGTTTGTTCCTCGCCAACTGACTCAAGATCACAAAGCACAAAGAAAAGAAATTGCTTCTGAGTCGTTGGTTCGATACGAGACAGAAGAGGATGACTTCCTTTCACGAATTGTGACTGGGGATGAGACTTGGGTACACCACTTTGAACCTGAAACAAAACGCCAATCCATGGAGTGGCATCACGCAGACTCCCCACGCAAGAAAAAGTTCAAAATGGCTCCCTCTGCAGGAAAGGTTATGGCTACCATCTTCTGGGACAGGAAAGGCGTGATTCTGGTGGACATTATGAAGAAAGGACAAACAATCAACTCAGAGGCATATATTGCTACCCGACAGAGACTCCAGAAACGTATAAAGCGAGTTCGACCGGAGAGAAAACTGGAAGACGTCCTTCTTTTGCATGATAACGCAAGACTACATACAGTTTGGAAAGAAGAGAGGCCATCACAAAAATGCGCTTGACTGTGTTACCCCACCCTCTATATAGCCCGGATCTGGCACCTTCAGACTTCCATTTGTTTGTGCCAATGAAGGATTCTATTCGTGGAAGAAAGTTTCAGAGTGACGGAGTTGTTGAGGTTAAGGGGCGGCTCCAGCGGAACCCAGTGGACTTTTACCAGCAAAGAATAAAGGCCCTTGTTTCGAGGTGGAGGAAAGTAGAAAAGAATGGAGACTATATGAAAAAATAAAAACTTGTGAAAAAGGTATGTAACTACTTGTGTACAAAATTTCTGGAATTTACAAGGAAACTTGAAAAGAAAAATAAAAGGTGTGGCCCTCGTACATCTTAAGAGATTTTTTATTCCATAACAATATTAGTTCAGGTTTCAAGAAATTCACCATCTGTACCACTGAACGTTTAAATCTTGTTCTCAAAGAGTGGAAACATTTTGCAGATGTTCTTCTGTTATGTCGTTGATTGTGATTTGAATTTTCAGTACATTCAAATGAACTGAATAACCTTATCTATAATAATAACAATACACAGTTTCTGTCCTTCTGACTTCGACAGTTTATATGGAAACCACTCAACGTAAGGCATTCATCTTTACACCGTTGGAAAGGTTCTGGGAGGATCCTAAGGATATATATATTTTTTTATATTTATTTATTTTAAACGAAACCGGATAAAGAAAAAGTTCATAGAAGAAAAAAAAGTTCCTTTTTGTCTGTTTAGGCGGAGGGTGGTGTGGAGAATGTGAAGAACTCCAACCCGTCATATTTTGGCACGGAAGAGGTGTGCGGTGTGTAGGGGTGATGTCGAAGGTGTGGGGTTTGTGGGCATGTGGGAAACTTCAACCCGTCATTTTTGGCGGGTCCCGCCAGCTGAAATTTGAAGGTACATAAACTACATACAAAAATGCACTTGCCTTCCTGAGCATGTTTTATTGTTAAATCATGAAGCAGCTCTTTTAGTACCATGTGATAAACTTTTGCAACAGTATCTGGCCAATGTTCTGGTTTTTGATAAGCTTCAATGCTTCCAGCGATTTCAGTTCATCTTGGATTGCGAGTAAATGTAATAAATCGATCCAGCTCCCCAAATTTTCTTATAATTGCCATAGCGTCTTGATAATTGTGCTGCATTGCTCTCGGGCTGCCTTGATAAAGATTCTAATTTGACCGCAGATGTTTTGTATTTATATTTGTAAGCCTATTTTTACATATGGACGGCGTTATGTAGTTTTTCTAGAGTGAGAAGTTTTAATTCTGTTAAAGTATTTGTTGAAAGTATAAGTAGAAATCCTGTATTTAAAGTAATGTTGCAATAAAGGTACCAATTTAACCGCAAATGTTTTGCAGGTCTCTGCTAATTAATCATAATTAAACCTAACGTAATTAATTAATTGTATTAAATTTTAATGTCATGTCGTACCCACTTCATGTGGTTGTGTTGCCGTTAACATATAAAATACAGGGTGGCCCAAAAGTCCATCTCTATTTTGCTGAAATAATAGTATTTTAGGATAAAAATATAGTAATATAATTAGATGTGTATTTATTTATCAAGCTTAGGTCTAAGATTCGACGTGAGCACCATCAGTCTCTGCAAATCTGTCCACTGCATTGTGGAACACATTCACATGGGGTTATTTTAGCGACTGCCGCGACGATGAGGGTTCGCAGATCCTACAGGTCTGTAATTCTTGTTTGGTAAACCTCAGACTTTATAAACCCCCACGCAAAGAAATCTAATGATGTTAAGTCCGGAAATCGTGCTGCCCAAGTCCTGTTTCCACCACGTCCAGTCCAGCGATTTGGTAAGAGTTCATCAAGGTACGCCCGAACGATGTTTGCTTGGTGACATGGAGCTCCATCTTGTTGAAAGACAACAATGTCGAGATTACCATCTAAACGAAGCTGGGGTTCAAGAAACTGCTGAAGCATGTCAAGATAAATTGGCTCTGTTACCGTTGCTTCTGTAAAGAAAAAAGGTCCGTAAATCTTCGATCTTGTCATCCCCAACCAGACATTAACTTCTCTCTCCGATTTGTAGAACTCGGTTGGTTTTTCACTAGCCCAGATACGACAATTTTGTCCATTATCTTTCTGCATGTGTGGGATGTCGCCTCATCGCTGAAGAGAATGTGGTTTAATAAGTTTTCGGTATGAATTTTTTCAATCAATTCTGTGCTCATGGCGGCTCGCCTTGAGTAATCCTCCTCGTGTAACTCATGTAGCACTTGAATATGGTAACTTTTCTTTTTTAATGTTAATTTTAAAACTCTTAGAACTAAAAGTCATTTTTGGTATGCTCAGTCTACGTGATGCTGTGCGAGTTGATATTCTAGGATTTGTTTCAAAGGCATCTTTTACCAATTCAACATTTTCTTGAGAGGTACCTGGACGTCCAGATGTTGCCTCATTATGAACTGATCCTGTTTTTTATATGACTAGCTCGTGAATTGCTTTGTCTGTAGGTCCTGGTTTGTGAAATCTTCTTTCGAATATTTCTCGAATTTCTTTGCACTTCTTCCCTTAGATAGGTAGTGTTACTACCATCACACGTTCTTGTATATCCATCATCATCTATGGCCTATAGAAAATAAAATAGAAATATCATTATTTCAGCAAAGTAGATAGGGAATTTTGAACCACCCTGTATTACTTAAAGGTAAAAAAGGTTAGTGGGTACCCATGTCATTCCTTGTCGTGATTTACTTATTTAATTTTGTTATTTTACTTAATTTGTACCCTTTTCTACTGCTTTACACTGATTTTTTTATTCTTTTTAAAGGTATTTGATAGAGTGACCGAGATGGACTACTATAACTCACCGTCATTCCCATTCGATTCCGCGCCCAAGAACGGGAAGTGAGAACCTCAAACGAGGCATTTTCAAATCTGTCTATTCCTAGTTCATGTCATTCTCATTCTCAACCACAGGTTCAACTTCTACTGCTGACTGACTCTCATTGACTCAACTCTCTCACTGACTCTCTCTGGTGATGCGTTGTTTTTTTTTCATCGAGCAGATTTCATTGTTCCATTTGCGCTTTACACCTCATCTTTAGTTTATTTATTATTGCACCTACAATTTAAGAGAGAAAAATTAATACATGATTTCAATAGTTTTTATAATTCCCTAATTATTTTGTATTATTTAACTAACTTTATTAGCCTATTTCATGACATTAAATCACTTACCTATATAGATCTAGTATTACGTGAAAGCTAATTTGTCTTTAATGACATGATTGGTCAAAACTGGAGGTGAGTATCACGTGATCACGTGCTTATGCTTGATTGGCTAAACCTGAATACGAGTATGAACAAAACTAAACAGGTTGTTCTGGCTTCGTGGTTCAGTCACGTACGCTTGTCCAAATTCAGAATAGGCCTATTTTCTACCTTTTACAATCCATCTATTAAACCTAACTTACGTTTATACGTTATGAATTGTTGTTTTATATTTATTAATAAATCCCGATTTTACAATCCCAACAACAATGTCACTACATTCCCACTCACTGGAAACGGCGCCGAGTGGGAATGTTTAATATTTCTAACCTAATTTATTTTAACGAGTCATAGGCGCCTAACCTATCATTAGCCTAACCAATCATAACCTAACCTAACCAATTGTAACCTAGTTGAACCAAAGTGGGAAAGGTCACGGATGAGAATGAGAATGATATGAATTGGGAATAAACCGATTTGAAAATGCCTCGTTTGGAATTCACACTCTTCGGCGCGGAATGAAATGGGAATGACGTTGAGTGGGAGTAATACACTTGAAACACTGGCAAGCCAAACGGTACATTTCGAACGAAAGAGGAATTTTGGAATGACAAAGGTTTTAAACGCGAGTGAATACGCATTTTTCAATATATCGCAGGGAGAGACAAAACTAATTACAAACTGTTTTTAATTCTACATTCTGGCCAGACACGCACCCGCTCGTTTAAAAAACAGTGAAGAGACTGAAGTGTGTTTTAGACCAAAAGCTGAAAAACCCAGTCTTCGAATCTGTCTCTGTGATTGGTCAATCTTTCCTTGGGAACAGTTTTACATTGAATAATTTTGTTCCATTTGAAATAATCATTATTAAATTTCATATTAAAATTCAACACATTACGCACAATACCATTTAAAATGATCATTTGTCAAATGATAAAATGAAAAATAAATTGATTTTAAAATCGACTAAATTTCACCGTGAAAATTAAGTCTTTAAAAGGAAAGACATAGGAATGAACGAAAAGCGAAGTAACCTGATGCTCGAGAGGAAAGAAAACGATGTTGTTTTGACACCAGAGGACGTAATTTGAGCATGGCAGTCAACGTGTTAATCTGTCGAAGTTTTTATAGTTTGGTTTCTATTTTCCTTTGCATAGGAGTAAAGTTTAATGTAAGTAAACATTTGAGATGTGTTTAACTTGTTATAGGTCGAAATCTGGGTAAGATTTCGCCGGAGGGAGATTGGAGGGGGATTTTCTTACGAAAGGCGGAGCTGAGGTATAACGAAAATGAGATTAGGCCAATAGAAGATCAGTAACTTATGTACGATTGACGTCATATAATGAAAATGTTCTTGATAGGGCATTTGGGTGAGTTAGGGGTATAGTCAATTGTGGCCCTTGCCCTCCAGAGATTAAAGATTGTAAATTGGGTCCTGAAATTTTTGTGGCACTGTTTGATTTTATAAGCCGACTTTAAAGCGTCTCTCTTATTCGAATACTGTGATTTTTGGTATTTCACTGTTCCATACCGTATATCTCAGGAGTTAAAGGGTAGTTGACAGGAAAGACATTTGTGAAATTAGTATCCGAAAGTGTTCGGCAATTTTTAAATTATAAGCTGGTTGAGTTTATTGTACTTCTCTCTCTGAGAATAATGTTACAGTTGGTACTTTGAACAAATTTTTTTTAGGGCGGGAGTGATTTTCTTTCCCGAGGAAATCTACAGAGATCGCGCACAACTTTTGAAAGGTTTGTGTTAAAATTAATTTGAGAAATTGTTTCCTAAAATTCTGCGGGACTTGCGCCAAACCTTTCATACCTAAATTTTCCATATTTTTTGAAGACAAACTGTTATCAAAAGGAATCTGAATTAAGTGCTATTTCTTAAGTCACTTATAGAAGAACCCTCTGTATACACCCTTTTTGACTTAATCCGAATAATTGAAAACACATTTTGGCATTAAAATTTTTTTTTTTAACAAAAATTTGTCATCTCTCAGTGTACGGGGCTCCAATAAACCTTAGCCCTCCCCGCCCATGGCCTAAACCATTAGAGGTACAGTAAAACTAAACATACCTTACAAAAGAGAATTTAATCCTGCATTTAATGAGAAACAATTAAAACTTGGTGTTCCCGCCACTGGCTTCCAAGACAGCCTGAATTCGCTTTGGGTAGCTTGCCAAAAGTGACGTGAATAGATCTTCATCGTTACGCAAATTTGCTAAAACAGTTCCAATGTGTTGCGTCATTGTATCCTTCGAAAATCGATTTGCTGCAGGTTCTTGAAACAAGAGACATTCAACCTTGTCCTTTATAACTGATCCAATGCGTTCACAGACGTTCAGGTCAGGAGAATTTCCTGGCCATTCTTCATTTCCAAAGAAATCGATCTCATGGTTCCGCAACAACTGTTGAGTGGCTAATGCCTTAAAGCAGGGGGCCTTATCGTGCAGAAGTGTGACCTGATCGACATCCATAACATTGTTTGGGTTTCTTAGAAAAGGAATGACATGCTGGGATAGAATAATATCACGAAAATACTGTCCATCCCAACTCTGACCATTTGGCTTCAGCACCCACATGAGCTTCTTTGCAGTGAACAAAACAAACACACCAACACAGTCTGGACTTTTTAATAATTCGCGATAATGTTCATTGTCATCGATTTCATCTGGTGTTGTGGCCCACACTCGATCATTTTGGTAGTTAGGCCGACGTGTTACGTAAACAAAAAATTCATCGGAGACAGCTAAATGCATGAAATGCTAGCTGCTTATTTTTAATAAGAGCCCAGTAAAGCCTAAAGCTTAAGGGCCAAATTAAAACATTTAAAAAAAATAAAAAAATAAATAGTCGAGCTTCACAATTATTTATGTCATTGTAAAAATTGTAAATTGTAAAAAGACTACTGTATTTATTTTATTATTAATAAAGGTTATTCTATCTATCTATCTATCTAAAATCATCCACATCCCAATCTTCAAGATAATGGGCAAACCACATTCTGTCATCGATGTTAAGTTGAGTTTTTCTTGGCTTTGGAAGTTCATGCCAAGGCTTTAAACCTTGCCTATGACGGTACAGTCGAATGATCTCACCACTAACGATCTTTCCTCTCAACACTTCGATCTCTCTAAAAAGTTTAGCACAGCTGTTTTTCCGCTTACGCGTACCACTTTCAATGATGTCCTTTTTTTCCTGAGAGAGTGGCAAATTTGGGCGCCCAGATTTGGTTGTATCCATTTCACATTCATCCAAAGTTTTATTCCAATTTCTTTTGACGAAGTCCTCACTTCTTCGCAACTTTTTGGCAAACCATGAACGTGTTATAAAGGTGGCTCCAGCATCACGAGCTTCCCGAAATGTTATTGCTCGTATGCGATCTATCTATCACACGTTGCCTCTCCGAATCACCAATTAATTGAGAAGCCATTATATTATCACTTTATCAGCTAGAGTAATTTTAATACCTGCAATAAATAAAGAATTTTATATATTTTTATAATCACTAAAAACTATTTCGATATAAGTAAACATGTAAGCTGCAAATGGGGGGGCTAAGGTTTTTGGAACCACTTACATCTGTGTACTTATTTTGAATTAATGTTCCAGTGTGAGTAAAATTTTTCAATTTTGTGAAATAAAATTTATACGAGGGGTTGTGTTGTTGCTATACTACCTGAGGGTAAATTAACGTGTTAAAAGTTCAAAATTCAAATTTGGCTACAAGTAAATCAAGAAGTTGTACATATAAAATTGAAAGGTCCTCCGAGTGTACAACAGGACCATCCTGACCAAGCGAACCATCACGCAATAAGTGAAATCAAACAGTAGGTGCATGACACATTAGTAAATTTCATATAAAAATTCAACACATTACACGTAGTCCATTTAAAATAATAATAATTAAATTTCCCATTAAATTTCAACACATTAAAAAGTAATTCCATTTAAAATAATCATTATTAAATTTCATATTAAAATTCAACACATTACACTCGCCTCACTGGGTGGTCTTCATAAATTCACATTTTAACGATGGTTTGTTCTTGTCGTTTTCTTGGTTGTAAAATACATTTGAAAAATGCTCAACATTAGTAAATTAAGTTTAGATAGAGTTAACTAAGGGTTCATTTTATATAAATACATACTTACATGCAGTATATATACACGTACTGGTTTAATATATATATATATGTATATTGCTCCTTATCATACGTACTGGTTTAATATATATATATATATATATATATATATATAATTATTTCACGAAAGTAACACGTGAAAAATATTTATGATGAATAAAACCACGAAGGAAAGGAACACAAAAAGGTGCTCAAGCGCTTTCGTCTAATGACATCCTCAGGAACACTGAAGTACATAAAAGGTTACGGCCTATATATAGGTTACAGAAAGAAAAAAAATAAATAATAACATACATACACACAAACATACATATATATATATATATATACATACATATCTACACACATATATATATATATATATATATATATATATATATATATATATATATATATATATATATATATATGCAATAAACGGAGAAGTAAAAATAAAAATTAAAAATTAAAGATTAGAGGATTAACAAAGAGGTATACAGATTTGTAAGGAAAAATATCGATTTTTAGCACAAGATCAAATGAATTAAAAATACAAATTTATACTGGAAATCTACCCGGGTTTTAACACTTTGCCTTTTAGAGTCAAGATTCGATATATATAAAATAAAATGAAGATTAAAAGTTAATAAAGTAGCGTACAAGTTTACCAAAGATTTAGCGTCCTACCCTTTTTATCTAAATTTGTTTTGAAGGAATTCAAACAACAGAATCGAGTTGAAAAAGACCTTTGCTTATGTTGAAGTTATTTGAAAGTTGGATAATGGCAAACTCAAGAATATTTCTATTGACAATGTTGCTAGAATGAAATAAAACTGAAGCATTATTCCAATCAATACAGTGGGATAACTCTGACAAATGGACAAAAAGAGCACTGGACAACTGTCCATTTGTCAGAGTTATCCCACTGTATTGATTGGAATAATGCTTCAGTTTTATTTCATTCTAGCAACATTGTCAATAGAAATATTCTTGAGTCTGCCATTATCCAACTTTCAAATAACTTCAACATAAGCAAAGGTCTTTTTCAACTCGATCCTGTTGTTTTGAATTCCTTCAAAACAAATTTAGATAAAAAGGGTAGGACGCTAAATCTTTGGTAAACTTGTACGCTACTTTATTAACTTTTAATCTTCATTTTATTTTTATATATATCGAATCTTGACTCTAAAAGGCAAAGTGTTAAAACCCGGGTAGATTTCCAGTATAAATTTGTATTTTTAATTCATTTGATCTTGTGCTAAAAATCGATATTTTTCCTTACAAATCTGTATGCCTCTTTGTTAATCCTCTAATCTTTAATTTTTAATTTTTATTTTTACTTCTCCGTTTATTGCATATATATATATATATATGTATGTGTGTAGATATGTATGTATATATATATATATATGTATGTTTGTGTGTATGTATGTTATTTTTTTTTTTCTTTCTGTAACCTATATATAGGCCGTAACCTTTTATGTACTTCAGTGTTCCTGAGGATGTCATTAGACGAAAGCGCTTGAGCACCTTTTTGTGTTTCCTTTCCTTCGTGGTTTTATTCACACTACTCCAAAGAATTTAAGGGTCAAAGGAAATTTTTTGATCATTTTTGTAAGTATGTCTTTTTAAGCCAGATAGGGTTAGAATATCCCCCTTTGGGTTGTCATTTGGACTATAGACATCACGTTATTATGGGACATGCAATCATTGCACTTATCTTTAGAAACTTTTTAAGTTAACCCAGATTTCCTTTTCATAGATTTGAAGCACGAACTTAGTCAGACTAAACTGACAACCTGCCTCGAAACACCCATTGTGACACCTCATGTACCATTTGCACGTGTTTTGCATGAGTGTCATTCCATGCATGCCAATTTTAGCAATAAAAGGGCTGAGCATTTTCCATTCATCATCACTTGAAATTTGAAGATGGTTCGACGACAACTCAGCATCCAAGACAGGGAAGGGCCATTGGCTGGCTACAAGATGGACAAACTCAGAGAACTGTGGCTCAGCGTCTAAATGTAAGCCAAAGCGTTATCGGCAGACTCTGGCAGAGGTTCAGGACAACTAATGCTGTTCAGAATCGCCTCCGTTCTGGAAGACTCCGATCAACAACAGCACGAGAAACCACTTCCTGATGATAACGGCGTTGCGACAGCGCTTTGTGACCGCACGGCATCTTCGGGATCAACTCAGAGCTGCCAGAGGCACCAACGTGTCCGACCAGACCATTAGGAATCGTCTGCGAGACCGAGGTTTGCGATGCCGGCGTCCTACAGTCCGACCACCGCTACTTGACCGTCACAGAAGGGCTCGCCGAGATTGGTGCAGACGTCATATCCGGTGGAACCGTGGTCAGTGGGCAGAGACAATGTTCACAGATGAGTCACGCTTCTCGCTCCAGTTCAATGATGGCCGGGCTCGTGTTTATCGTCGTCAAGGAGAGAGATCTGCTGATGTCAACGTTGCTCAACGTCTACCATTTGGAGGAGGAAGTGTGATGGTGTGGGCGGGGATATCCATCAACCACAGAACCCCTCTGTACGTCGTCAACGGAAATTTGACTGGTCAGCGTTATCTCAACGAGATTGTTCAACCTCTGGTAATTCCACTTCTGCAGCGGATTGGACCAGGAGCTTGGTTCCAGGACGACAACGCAAGATCTCATCGTGCCAGGGTGGTGACCGACTTCCTGCAGGAGCAGAACGTTCAGCACATGGATTGGCCTGTATATTCACCCGACTTGTCACCCATTGAGCATGCGTGGGATGAACTAGGGCGGCGAGTTCGATCACATCACGTCCCTGCCGTCAACCTCCGGCAACTGGCTCAGCGATTAGTCGCAGAATGGCAAGCGATCCCTCAACGTTATTTCCAACGCCTGATGAACAGCATGCGCCAACGTTGTCAAGAATGTGTGAATGCTAACGGTGGCTACACCAGTTACTGAAGCTTCTGCGACTTGTGTGAACATCATTTTGGGGGGTGCATGACTTTTTTTCATCAGGGTAATAAACTAGTGTCTAATCAAAAGTTTTTGTTTTGTGTTTTCTGTTCTTGAGCCATCAAAGAATTATTTTGTCATTAGTCGTCACCATTTTAGCTCGTTAGCTTATAATTTTTGACCCTTAACTTCTTTTGAGTAGTATATATATATATATATATATATATATTGCTCCTTATCAAAAATAAACCTTTTACCGTTAGAAAGTTCCTTGCCTCTCCTCTTTAATGTGTATATTGATGATTCAATTGCTCCACTTAATAAGGCAAACGTTAGATGTTGTATAGATAACATGAGGATAAATAACTTAGCTATGCTTATGAGATGGTGTTAATAAGTACTTTTGTACTTCACAGAGCCATGATTCTTTTTAATGTTAGAAAAACTAAGGTTATGCAATTCCATTCCAAAAGCTCTAATTAGTAAGCTGATATTACAATCAAAATGAGAGGTGAGCCAATTGAGCAAGTACAAGAATGTAAATAGTTCAGTTAAATTACCAAGCTTCTGATTGATGACTGATATAAGAAAAACAATATCGAAGTCTCGTACTAAAGCAAACATCGACTATAAGAAACTTCCAATTCTGTGCAAATGAAGCAAAAGACGCTCTCTTTCGTACCTTCTGCACTAATATACGGGCGTCCCAAAACAATGTATACACACTTTAACAGCTGATAGCTCAATTGATGTTTCTTTCTTTCCAAGTTAAACCCATTAGAATTAATAATGGCAGTCAGACTAAGCTTTGAACAAAGGAAATTCATTCTAAAATGCTACTGGAAGTGTGAAAACGCAGTTGAAGTGCAAAGACAGTTTAGGAGGGAGTTTCAACAGATCCACCAACGCGACTTACCATCACTCGAATTAGAGATAAGTTTGAAGCCGATGGAACTGTTCAGAATGTCCACAAGAAGCGTTCCGGAAGACCACGGACATCGACAAGCCCCACAAAGCAAGAAAGAGTACTGGAAACGTATCACCAAAGTCCAGAAAATCTGTGCGGCAAGCGAGTCGTGAGGTAGGAATTTCAGAATCGTCTGTCCAACGCATTTTGAAGCGCTGCCAATGGAAAAGTTACATTCAAGATTAGTCCATGCTATTAATGAAGATGATGATCCGGACCGAAGAGTGGAGTATTGCGAGTGGTACTTGGCACGATGTGGATGTGGATTGGACGAAGGGGTTTCGTAGAATACCCTCCGCGTTCACCAGACCTCACACCACTAGACTTTTTTTTATGGGGATACTTAAAAGACAAAGTCTACGCTATAAAACCTGCAACAGTCGCTGAATTGAGAGCAGCCATTGAACGAGAATGCACACAAATACCAAACGAAATGTTTCGTGATGTTTGCGATTCCATTGCTTCGCGTTATCAGCAGTGCCTGGACCAGAACGGACGTCAGTTTGAAAACAGGCGTTGACAAAACAATTAAATAATGTCTGTAGATTCTATTACATTTTGAAAATGAAATGTATTTTAATAAACACTGCCTTTATAATTATTTAAAGTGTGTATACATTTTTTTGGGACGCCCTGTATATATCAAATTCAAATTCAAAACCTTATTCAGAAAAGAATACAGTTGACAGAGTTTTACAATATTTGTTATGACATTAATATAGTGACAGTATTCTCACCTGAATATACCCTTGGAAGCATGGAGGCCTTTCAGGCAAAATTAGTGCCATTTAGCTTATTTATTACATAGATATAGTATGAGCAGCAACTCTGAGTGAATTATAAAATAGTTCTAGCAAAACCCTAAATTTGGTATACAACAGATCTTTCAGACTCCTGCTTAAATTACCCCCGAGATACTCAGCTTCGCAAATGTTTGCTGACCACAATGTCATGAGCCTTGCGCAGGTAACAAGACGTGGTCTATTGTAAAAGTCTATTGTAAAAAATTAAAAATATCAGCTAACCTAATTACCCAAGCTATTCATCAGTCCTGCCATATGGCTTCTAAGCTATGGAATTCATAGTATGAAAACGTTTGTCTGCAGCTCCACTTAACTTTGACAGTGCTATTTTTCATTATTTCCATTTCTGTTCTTAGTACTTGAATTTTCACTGTATTTTATTGTCAGTTTGTATTATTGCTATTTGTCGTATAGACTATTGGTCTGCCAATAAACTTTTTCATTTCATATATATATATATATATACTCTTACACATGTAATAGAAACTGTCTACATCCCAAACATCCTGAGTTGTACATATATGCAAATTATGAGAAAAATTTGCGAAAAGACGTTTCGAAACTGAAAAACACGCCAAGATTCGCAAACGTTTCAAGGATTTCGTATTGGATTTTGTTCCGATCGATTGTCTAACACTCGTATGCGGAAGATTATACCCAACTTATTTTTAGGCTTTTTCCAATGTTCGTCTATTGATAGTTTTAGTTCAGCTTCTCTGAATATGCGATGAAGAGTCTCTCTCTCTCTCTCTCTCTCTCTCTCTCTCTCTCTCTCTCTCTCTCTCTCTCTCTCTCTCTCTCTCTCTCTCTCTCTCTCTATTAATTGATAAAGAAGATACATTCTAAAGTTCAAATAATCAACAATTTTGTTGTGTTAACAATATTCATGAAATTCAATATCAAATAAAATCAGATTTCTTGTGAACGTGTTTTAGGAAGAAGAAGAAGAAGAAGAAGAAGGAAGAGAAAGAGGACTAACTTTATTCCTGTAAAATTTTGCTTTTTTTAAGAAACTATACGAAATTTCTTTTAAGAATCTTCCAGTTTGAAATTAATTCTATAAATTTCTCCAGGAATACTGTAGACCCGATATGAAAAAGTTTTCTTGTTGTTTCAAGTGTATACTTAAATTTAAAGAAATAACAGTTGTTATGCCTTATATTATGCGTCTTAAAGAAGGTGACTCCTTGTAAAGTGGTTTGTGAATGTGTGAGCAGAGATTCAATTTGTATGTGTTATTAGTATATTCAGTATATTCATTTTAGGTAATATTAAATACTTAGGATTTGTTTTTCTGTTAGTTTTAAGAATATATATATATATATATATATATATATATATATATATATATATATATATATATATATATATATATATATATATATATGAAAAGAAGGATCAACACAACGGCAAACATTTTCATTTATTTGTACATCAGACGTTTCGACAAATCTTTTGTCATCATCAGTGAGTTAAGTCTTAAAACCTTAAAACAAAATTGAAAAGTGAAAGTTACATCAATACAATATTAAGACCATTAAAATTAAAACCTTAAAGCAAAATGAAAATTGCATCAATACAAAATTAAAAACATTTAAATTTCATCACTATAAAAACTAAATTAAATTAAATTTCATCACTATAAAAACTAAAATTAAATTACCTCAATAGGTAAATACACAATGTTTACATCCACCTCCATACTTGGCAAAGTCTAAGAGAACACTAGGTGGTCAGAGGATTAGAAAGGGTATATCTGTGAAACACGGTTGGTTGTCAAAAGAGTCGTAATTTGTAGGATGAGCTATTATTATTAAGGGAGGGTTTGTTTCTATAGATGTACAAAGATTCTAAAATTCGGAGTTCTGTAAGGTTATTGGATCTAGTTAAAATTTCAAACTGAGTTTTGTGAAGGGGATGGTCGTTTTCATTACTGTGGTTTCTAATTGCGGATTGTGGAGGGCTACTGAGGGGACGGTTGGTACGGACTGACAAGCCCAAATGTTGAGAAAGGCGCACCTCCAGTTGGAGTTGAGTGCTGCCAATATACGCAGCCTTACAGCTGTCGCACGTGTATTTGTAAACAACATTGGGGCTTGTCAGTCCGTACCAACCGTCCCCTCAGTAGCCCTCCACAATCCGCAATTAGAAACCACAGTAATGAAAACGACCATCCCCTTCACAAAACTCAGTTTGAAATTTTAACTAGATCCAATAACCTTACAGAACTCCGAATTTTAGAATCTTTGTACATCTATAGAAACAAACCCTCCCTTAATAATAATAGCTCATCCTACAAATTACGACTCTTTTGACAACCAACCGTGTTTCACAGATATACCCTTTCTAATCCTCTGACCACCTAGTGTTCTCTTAGACTTTGCCAAGTATGGAGGTGGATGTAAACATTGTGTATTTACCTATTGAGGTAATTTAATTTTAGTTTTTATAGTGATGAAATTTAATTTAATTTTAGTTTTTATAGTGATGAAATTTAAATGTTTTTAATTTTGTATTGATGCAATTTTCATTTTGCTTTAAGGTTTTAATTTTAATGGTCTTAATATTGTATTGATGTAACTTTCACTTTTCAATTTTGTTTTAAGGTTTTAAGACTTAACTCACTGATGATGACAAAAGATTTGTCGAAACGTCTGATGTACAAATAAATGAAAATGTTTGCCGTTGTGTTGATCCTTCTTTTCATCTGTAAGCTCCGGTTCCCTAAGGAGAAGTCAATAGCTTTGATATATATATATATATATATGCTGCAGTTCTTGCAATCCTATAATCCTATAGTGATCCTAGATAACTGTAAAGAGCCATGTGTAATCAAAGGAAACTGCCAGATGACAAATATCAGTAACTATTGTTTGAAAAAATTTACAAGCTAATTTTAAATACAAACAAAGGGCTGTAGGGAAGAAGGTTTACTGCCACAGAGTACCACCGTTGCTTTAAAGGGCAGACAATACAGTAAATTCATTCCTATTTTTCTTGTTTCTGTCATGTATATAATATAATAGTGTTCATTTGTGTAATGTATAGAAATTCAGAAGTAAAATTTTTTGAGATTTTTTTTGGAGATCGTTGATAATTCATTGAAAATACGTTTAGTCGTCATTTCTAAAGGACAAGGTTTTAACCAGAAATACGTCCTAAGCTGTTATTCATATTATTTATTTATTTTATATCTAATAAGCATACGCGAAATCTCGTAATAGGTTTAACGATAATTTTTTCATGGAATTCCTCTTTAAAAATAAATAAAACCCAGGTCTCTTTTTAAATTTTAATATCATACCCAGAAAATAAAAATTCTGGGGTAAATTTATTAAAAAAAATTAATTTACAAAAACAATTTCTTGTTGCCCTGCCTTATCAGAGATAAAATTACATAAAAGGCAACGCTAAAGGTTCGTGGGTAGCCGCACCATCTGTAAGTACGACTCTACCGAGCGTCAACAGATTTCCACTAAGCGAGGGATGTTTTGGTCGTCTTAATGCCAGACTCTAGCATATGTGATCGAGTGATCAAAATGCAGACTTCACAATGACATCAGAAATTCGACTTCTCTAGATCAAATCTGTGTTCATTTCCCAACTGACTGCATCTTAGGTATAATTATATTAAATATCACAGACCACTTACCTACGTATAAGATGCTAATTACCCATTTCTGCACACACAAAAATATAAAAGTTGACTATAGATCTGACAGTTATAATAATAAACTAAAATTCCTTAGAAGAATAATAGCTTTTGGCTGGACTGGAATAATCGAAAATAACCATGACATTGGAACAAAATTCCAAGCATTCTGAAGTACATTAATGGATATATTCAACACAAACTTTCCTCTTAAACCAAAAGTAATATCTAAAACCAAATGCAACAGTCAATGGGATCGCCCCAGCATTGCGAATTTTAAACGCAAACATACTCTCTTTAAATTATGGAAAACTGATATTATTACCGAACGGACATACAAATATTACCGTAATAACTTGATGCATTCATTAAAAAAGCGAAAGCAGATCACTATTGTTAAAAAATGTATAAACAAACCTCCAGTCCAATAAGGACTTAATTAACACACAAAAAAGTAAAAATAAATCTCTTGTTCTCCCCCCCCCCCACTCACGCAAGGCGGAAATTCTTAGTGATCCCAAAGACATAGCCAACTCATTAAACAATTTCTTTGCAGATATCGGCTCCAGTACTGCAGCCTCCATTCCAAATACTGACACTCACTACCGACAATACATGCCACAACCCACTACAGACTCATTTTTCTGTGATCCAATCCTACCGAACTCTTTAGCAATAAAAAAGCTGAAAAATAAAGATTCTGACATCAATATGATCTCAGTAAACATATACAGATTAGTATCGAATGAAATTGCAATCCCACTCATTAAACTAATGAATGAATCAGTAACACTACGAATATTCCCTTACAGTCTAAAGTAAGCCAGAGTATGCCATGTATTTATGTCAGGTATTTATGTCAGGTAACCCCAACAGTCCATTCAATTATTGTCCCATTTCCGTGTTGCCAATTTTAAGTAAAGTATTTGAAAAAGTCGTATACAGTAAACTTACTAAATTTTTAATCATCTACGACATTTTAACAATGTATGTGTTACGAGTATTTATTTGCAGATATCTGCTGCATACAACGTAAGATGCCGTCAACATACTATTAAAAAATGTCTATCAGAACCTAAACAGTAAAAAACACACTGTCTTAGTTTTCCTCCACTTGATATACTTTCGATATATGATATGCTTTCGCATGAAATCTTACTGAATGACCTTCACATATACGGAATCAGAGGAAATATCCTCGATTGCTTCAAATTGTATTTAAACATCCGTCACCAATGTATCAGATTGAAAGATAATATATCTGACAAGGCTATGCTAACTAGTGGAGTCCTGGAAGGATCTATTCTTGGGCCATTACTATTTCTAATTCAGGTCAACGATTTTCATCTCTCAACCACATTAAACTGCCACATGATACCACATTTACTTCTTCCCTTCATAATTTAGACCTTCTGATAAATGAAATGAACAGGAAATTAGAGCACGCTTATAAGTGGATGTGTGCTAATAACCTTTTACTGAACCTGACAGTCATGTTCTATGATTATTACCATAAAATATATAAATATAAACTATCAAATAAAAGCTGGGAATACTACTCTTGCAAGGATAAATGAAACTAAAATGCTTGGCATTAATTTTAACGAAAAACTAAATTTCTAAAGTCACGTACAATAATTATATCATATCCAAAATATCAACATTTCTATTAATTTTATTTAAACTGAAAACAGACCCTTTCTCCAGACGCACTCCTTACTCTGTATTATTCCATCCATCCATCCACATTTATTATACTGTATTGTATCATAACATGAGGTATCTCAAAGAAATATATAAAACATCCTTTGGAAGTCATTCATAAAAATTCTGCGGACTCTCTCGAACAATGACAACAGACAAAGTCACACTTCCCCAATGTTTGAAAAGCTAAATATTTTACAACTAAATCACTTACACAAATTAATTAATGCTGTCAATATGTTAAAAGTTGTCACTAAAAATCGACATACATCACCCATTCAAAGAGCAATCACTAAAATCCTAAAAAAAAAATTTGTTTTCATTAAGTATTATTTATTTTCTACTCGTATACAATTAATCATTTTACTTAAAATTGTGTAAAATAATCAAACACTACTTTTGTAAATTTTTATCTTTTGTTTACTTTTATCTTTGTTTTATCTTTTGTTTGAAGCAATCTCATAAATTTTTAAACTTAATGAATTCTTTCTATCTTAGTCATTCTATTACCAAACCCACTCGAGTCTGCAGCTATGGCAATCGAATAACAGAATCTACGATTGATAATATATTTGTAAATAGCAATGCCCTTGCAAATTCTGGAATTATAACCACTAACATCAGTGATCATTTTCCTACTTACGCTATATTCAATAACATTGTTCAGATTGCGGACAAAACAACTATTTGATTACAGAATATTCTCAGAGGTTAACAAAAGAAAATTTGTTGGGGCTGTAGAAAATACTCGACTTGACTGTGACGAACTTTTAAATGACCCAGATCATATGTTTCAGTTCTTCTATGACACCTTATTCCATATTTTTAACAGTTTCGCCCAAAAGTGTCGTAAATCCATGGATCACTCCAGGAATTATCACGTCAATAAAGAACAGAGATAAATTATTCAAATTGCAATTGCAGAGCAGAATTCCTAAAATACAATATACTCAATACAGAAACAAATTAACTAAAATAATCAAAATTGCAAAATATAACTATTATAACAATCAATTTTCCAAAGATAAAGGAGACATGAAAAACACTTGGACAACCATAAACAATCTTCTCGGAAAACAAATTAAGAAAAATTTAATAGAGAAATTAAATGTTGGTAATAAAGAAATTACTGATGATACTGCTATTGCAGACTCTTTAAATGCACATTTTACTTCAATAGCGGATAAGCTTCGCTCACAATTAATAAATAATGATCACTCACCTCTAGAATATATGCCACCCAGCCCACTAAATTTATTTTCTTTTGTTCCTGCTACCTCTACTGAGGTCCAGAATATTATTGGTAAATTAAAAAATACAAAAAATAACATTCATAACATTCCTGTACCGACAGTATATTGAAACTTGTTAAAGATAAGATATCTGTAACTTTGGCTAAAATTATCAATCAAAGTATTTCCAAAGGAATATTCCCATCAATGCTAAAAACTGGTTGTATAACACCCCTTTTTAAAGGAGGTGATCCTACACTAGCAACAAATTACAGACCGGTGTGTTCATTATCTGTGTTTTTGAAAAAATTGTAAAAAGTAGAATGCAGCGATATTTAAAATCCTACAATTTATTATCTCAAAATCAATATGGCTTCCGTAATAATAAAACAACGGAAATGGCTATTTTAAATCTTATGGAAAATGTAAATATAGCTAAGGAGAACAAAGAAATGATGATATCAATATTTATGGATTTGAGTAAGGCGTTTGATGTAATAGACCATAATATTCTACTTAATAAATTATATTGTTACGGCTTTAAAGGAGCAATCATTGATTGGTTTAAAAGTTATTTGTCCAATAGATATCATTTTGTATCAGTAAATAAGGTTTGCTCAACTAAAGCGCTTGTCAAACATGGTGTGCCACAGGGCTCAGTTCTGGGTCCACTGTTATTTTTATTATATATAAATGACCTTCCACGTTCATCTGATATACTGAACTTCATAATGCAGATGATACAACTGTCTCTTTTTCTTGCAAAGATGTTAATGCAGCTAAGAATATATTTCATTCAGAATTCATCAGTGTAATGAAATGGTTGACCACCAATAAACTCTTCCTAAATACCAGTAAAACAAATTTCATGATTTTTACTAATAAACGAAATGTATATCTTGATGAACTTAATGTTAATGAAATCGCCATAAAGGAGTGTACTGCAACAAAATTTATTGGTGTAATGCTAATGACAATTTGCAATGGAGTGATCATGTAAATTATATCGCGAAAAAGATTTCAAGGAGCGTTGCTATAATGTTTAAACTTAGAAATGTAGTCCCTAAACAAGTTTTATTGACTCTTTATCATACTCTTGTTCTTCCTTATATAACATACTGCACCCTTGTTTGGGGAAACTCCGCTAACAACGCATTAAATGGTATCTTTGTCATCCAAAAACGAGCAATAAGGTTATTATCTGATGCTGATTTCCTTGATCACTCTGGTGCATTATTTAAAGAGCTAAACCTACTAAAGTTCAACGATATAACCAAACTGGCACATTTTATTTTTATTTACAAGTGTAGGAACAAAGTCATTAATTTGCATGGGTAAATAGATATTTTGTAACTCATCAAGAAATCCACTCGTATCAGACCAGAAATAGATCAAAGCTTGTTGTACCTGAATTTAGATTGTCTTCATCTCAAAAACTACCCATTTTCATTGGATTGAAACTTTGGAATGACTTGCATGCCGATATAAAAAATATTGTGAATGTAAATTTGTTTAAAACCAAGTTGAAATCCCGATTAATAATGGCATACTAACGAAACCTAGGATTACTGTCCACTAATATTGTTTAATATTGTCCATTAATATTGTTTAATATTGTAATACATGTTTTAACTATTAATAATACTTATTTACTTACTTATTTATTTATTATTATTAATTTATAACAACTAGCTGCTTATTTTTAATGAGAACCCAGTAAAGCCTAAAGTTTAAGGGCCAAATTAAATAAAATAAATAGTCGAGCTTCACAATTAATTACACTGCCCAACACCAATTTTGCTGATTTAATTCTAACACCTGTTTTTAGGTAACTTTGGTGTGCTGATTTAAAAAATCACCTTAGTTTTTGCCTATCACGTCAGGTTTTCGAGCAATCAAATACGGATATTTTGGAGATATCGCATTTTGGCAGGGTTATGCCCAATTTTTTTTCTTTTCAAAAAATAAGTTTTTACATACTCAGAATCAGCATGGAAAAGTAAACAATTGTGTAGGGAGTGAACTTTAATATACAATGGTAATATTGACACAAAGTGATTAAAAGTGTTTAAATAAGCAAAAAATGAATCCATATTAAAGCAAGCACGGGACCAGTTTTCTTAACATTGTCTTTTTCTTGTTTTCTTACTTTTCAGTGCTGAAAAATTTTCTCTTATAGGACTGCCTAGAATGAGAGATGTCAAGACAATCTCTTTGCAGGCTCCAGCAGTAGTCAGCCATCATATGGGTATCCCATCTTCCTTGGTATCGTTCTTCCATCACTTTGATATCTTGGTGGAACCTTTCACCTTGCTCTTCACTAACATCACCAAGATTTTCTGGAAATTTATCCAGATGACTGTTGAGATAGTGAACTTTAATGCTCATGTTGCAACCCAACTGCTGAAAGTTTACAAGTAAATCCCTTACAAGATCTTTATAATTTTCAGACTTTTTGTTTCCTAGGAAGTTCTTAACTACTGCCACAAAAGCATTCCAAGCTCTTGCCTCCGTTTCGGTCATTGAGTTACTGAACTGCGTACATGTTGTACATGACCTTTAGATTTAATGCACAGATTTGCGTATTCCGCAGATAAAATTTTAACAGCAAAACAGCTGTTAACAGGTCTCAAAAATCATCAATTTTGATAAGCGCCCTTCATGGATCACCCAAAATAGGCATATTGCATTGCACGAAAACCTGATGTGATGGACAAAATCTAAGGTGATTTTTGAAATCAGCACATCAATATTATCCAGAAACAGGTCTTGGAATTAAATCAGCAGCAAAAACCTTTTTTTTGTTGGGCAGTGTTATTCATGTCATTGTAAATTGAAAAAATTTATTTATTTTATTATTATTAATAAAGGTTATTCTATCTATTATTATTGTTATTATTATTGCGAATATTAGATACACTATTTCTTCTTCTTCTTTTATTATAATTATTATTATTATTATTATTATTATTTATTATTATTATTATTATTATTAGTAGTATAGCCGAAAAAGGGAGAGTGCAAGAATGTTGCAGGTTACTATGGGGGTTGTTGCAAAGGGGGGTGGGGTTGTTGCAAAGTGGGTTGTTGCAAAGGGGGTGGGGTTGTTGCAAATGGGGGTGGGGGGGAAACTTGGAGGCGGCGTTATCCCCCAAGAGAAAGGAGGAGGAGGAGAGAAAGGAGGAGAGGTGTTCACCTGGCAGGAGCCAAGTGCACATTAAGACTTCAGCCGAGTTGGCGTTGTTTTATAGGCTCCTAATCAGCCAGTTGGCGTAAATGGCTTGAGTTGCCAGATACCGCGATACCATTGTATACATTATTATAGACTCCTAATCAGCCAGTTGGCTGTAATTGGTTGTCAGATACCTCTTTTTAGCAGTATTATTGTATACATTATTATTATATACGCCTAATCAGCCAGTTGGCTGTAAATGAGTTGCCAGATAGCGCCATGTATTCCGAAGACAGAGTTGCCAGATACCATTGTATACACTATTATAGACTCCTAATCAGCCAGTTGGCTTAGAAGGCTTAAATATTGCCAGATACCGCAATACCGTTGTATACATTATTATATTTCGAATACCGGTAGTGAAAGGCATAACAATAAACAACATTGCATCATTCTTTTTATTATAAATATATAGAAAATAAATATACATTTGAGGAATATGCGTATAACAGAAATATATACACACAATTATGGATATATATATAAAATAAAATATACATTTCAAATAAATATACACTTCAATAGAAATATGTACATAACAGTACAGGAGAAATATACACACACACACAATTATGGTGATATATAAAATAAAATATACATTTCAAATAAATATACACTTCAATAGAAATATGTACATAACAGTACAGGAGAAATATCACGCAAATAATATATATATAACACAAATCAATAGAAATATGCGTATAATCAGTACAGGAGAAATGTCAAGCAAAATATATATACAATTCACTTTTTTTTCAAAATACTAAACTCTGTCTTAATCGAGTTTACAATTACATCATTATTGCTCTGCATTACGCAGTATATGCGGCTTAATAATATTTCACCGCTTAAAGTATAGGGAAACCTGTATTCGATATGAAGGGCTTTCATATCGTTCAGTACTATTTTTGTTCCCACTTTACAACCGGTTGGTAAGTCATCTTTAAACACGTCTAGAATACAATCAAAACCACGCACAAAGAGTTCATCGTTAGCTACATTATTAAACACAAGTTTATAAGAACGCTTTTCCAATCGAGGGTTTATTTCTACCGACTCGAGCTTTTCAATCGTGAACTCACTCAACATAGCGGCAATTGAAATAATCTTCTAAATCGTTACGACAACTGCGCGTTATATAAAGAAATAGTTCTTCAGGGTGAACGGTGTAGGTGAGCTCAGCCTTGTACCGATCAATTGCTTTGTACCAAAGTTCATGGTATTTCAAAGAGTCTAAACTTTTTAAATAAACATCCAGCACTAGACCATTCTCACCAGCCCTACACTCGGTAAACCCATCGAGCAGAGCGGTGTATGCGTATTCAAGTACTGTATCAAAATAAAGCATGTCCGTAACACGCGCGTCTAATATAGGTTTCAGTTTACGGAATCCGACGATTTCAACATTCTGTCGAGGATGAAACGGTTTCGCGTAGGAATAAGAGCGTTATTATCAGAAGCATTCTTCCACATCAGCCGTATATCAATGCACGGCCGATCGTTATTTATACACAACGTAAATACAACGGCGTATGAGGGTGCGTCACTAATCTGCTCTCTTCTTGTACCTACGTTAGCAGGTATTTTATAACGATCTTCACTCCACTTCTCAACTATCACAAAGATTCTATTCATCTCCTCGATACTTAAATAAACCCGTTTGTTTGTCGGTCTACATTCCGTTTCCAGTACATAGCTAATGGTACCGGAATTACGCCTGAACACGCGCAACGATTTCGTCACGGACACATCGTACGAGGCGTTGAGAATGCTGCTCAAAGGAAGTTCCATCGTATTCGAAGAGCGCACGTCCACTCGGCTCAAGCTCTGAGATAACTATGAGCCGTGTGAGGCACGCAGGTAGGCAGGAATGGTTCGACGAGTGGCTGACTCGATAATACGTGAATGGGCTTGTTCCGCGAGTCGAATTGTTGTACCGGTACAAGAATATCACTACCAGCCTACGCACCAGACAGTTTGGATAAGAACTAGGAACATTTTACTAAACATCTCCACACTCCGGCGCACTATTTGAGAGGAACATATGTTCATATTTTTCCTTTCTGCCCATCAAACGATACTCGTCTCTAAACTCTGTTAAAAATTCACGCAGGGCACTAGCCACAACCTCACTACGAACCTCATCATGATATACGTTAATATAGTGATAAAAATACTTAAGATTGTCCATGATCACGAGATTCACATTTCCAGTCGTAGGGTATTAGTAATCGACATGGTGTAGCATGACGTAATACCGCTTGTCACACCACCCATCAGCAAGACTCATTATCCATACCTGCTGCTTCTCTTCTGCACGCGTTGTTTCTTTTACTTCACGGTGTATGTGAGACTTTATAAAGTTTAGCTCTGCAGTATACTTCAGCACATCGTCTGTGCAACGAAAGCCTTCAACGGTCTCACCAGAACATCCGTAGAGTATTTGTACATCTTGGAACTTCGCACAATCCAATGTGTTTTTAAAAGAGGCATAGGAGGGATGAATAGGAAGTTTTTCGGTATCAACCACATCCTGGTACTTTACTGAATACCATTTCGTAAACGTTGTACAAGCAATATTAAAGGTAGCCATTTGAATACACGTCTGATCTGAATACACGTCTGATCTCTCGGGCTTACTGCGGTCGACTGACCACGCAGGGACTCCCAGATAGTAGCATGACTCACGGTGTTACAGTGGGCGGAGCTTAGAACTTTCACCTACACACACACACACAAACACACACACACACACAAAGGAGAAAGTGAAACGCTATTTGAAACATGATTTATTTAATAAACGAGATATTCAAGTTATATATATTTACAAATACGATTTAATAAACGAGATATTAAAGTTTTATATATATATATATATATTTACAAATAGATACGATTATATACAAGACGTGTGAGTTAGAAGCATCATTGGTATCCAAAGGGTACGGTATCATAGGTACCAGGTAACTGGTAACGTTTCCTATAGGTGTTACGGCACACCATCCTACCCCTAAGTTCCTTCACGCCTCCCAGCTTCTGCGCCCGAAAATTGTGGGTGCCTACAATTAGTTGGTGAGGTTGTTCATCCAAACATACTAGATCCTTCAACGAATCAAAGTTAACAACCTCCCGATTCGCATGGTTGAGCGTAATACCCTTTGCCTTCACGATATATTTCATTTCATCCCCCACCCTGACCCGTACCCCATAAGTCTTAGGTCCTGTTGAGGCAAAAGAGTCGGCGTATGCGTTGTCCCCATACTCATCCTTGATCTCATCAGTGAGCTCGCCGAGGAACTCCCCAATAGTGGGCATGTATTCACCCTCCCTCTCTGTGAATATCACGCTATCTGTATCGGCATACAATACTCTCCGCCCAAGAGAATGCATTAGACCCCAAAGGTTTATACGGGCGTAGGCTGTTGTGAAGCTGGCCACAGGTATGTTTGTAACCCTTGAGGTATCTGTGGCAAATTCAGTGTTGTTGTACTTTATTACGTAAGTATTACCTACATTTACGATCTCCATGACCTCTTTATCGGGGCATTGGCATAATCCCAGACATCGCTATAACTTTGTGCCAAATGAATGCTCCCTCTGCCGGTATTCTGCGCAAATTTTCCCCATAGACTGTTTAGACACAATTTTGCACTAAAGCGCTTGCCAGGATTCTTTACAATTTGGACACGATCAAGTTGTATACCTTCGCGGTCGCGGTAACGTTGAATATAGGCAGACTTTTCATCTTCGGTATCAACTCCTCGCGGATGCCCTGATGCCTCAACCTTATCCTTCAAAAAGGTGTTTATATATGGTGTGAAAAGGTTGGGTAGCTTCTGAAACCTCCACACCTCATGTATCTTCAGTATTCTATAACCATGGCGCACGGCTAGGGCCAACTCAGGACTTGTATATACGCCCTGATCTTACGCTGGTGGGGTATATGGTTACATTCGCCGTTATCCTCTTCCGCGCACTTCACGCACAGGGGAAACATGAGCTTGTCGTCGATAACGACAGGTAAGATCGGCATCCATAAATTGCGTGAGGGGAGTACGTCTACGAAAGAGATCCCAAAGTAACGATCATTCAAATTTTTGAAAATTCATTGATGGATGGTAGGCTAGGCCCCACCAGTTTCTCAGGAGTGCCCACGGGGTACGGATTGCTCTTCATCACGTATGGGTATAAAGAACAGAAATCGTAGTAATGGAGCTTCACGCCCTCCGTAGGTGGGAAGTATAGTCTGAAAGGATTTGTACGTTCTCCAAACAAGCTATCACCACATTTGAGAGGATCCAGCACCATTGAACGCTTGATCGCTTTTATTTCCTAACGATACACCTCGTCTGTCTCCATCCGTGCATCATATTCATGCTCCCACAAGACTTTGTGAGTGAACTGTGATCCTATAAGTTGATCGCGGGTGCGGATCGATGCAAGACAGTCGGCAGGAGACCTACCGTTGATATCTCCGGTGACTCCGCACTCAGGACGGGGCATCCATGCCACCAGCAACCGTTAAAGGAGTACACAGTCTTCACACCAGTGACACGGTTTTCACTTAACCATCAACCCAAAAAACACGTCCATTAATCTTAATGGGTACTTCACCCGTGTTGCGGGCGTGCTTTATGTATACACCTGTCTGTTGCTGTAGGTGTATGAGCCAGTAAATATCCTTGTGCCCGTAACTGCGGGGATTGTTTCGGTGAATAATGGCTAAGGTGTCTTTCGGCATGAAGTTATTCTTGAACACCGTAAAACATAATGATGCGATGGTGGTTGCGACTTGCAGTGGATCGCATTTGAAACGGGCTATGTACATCCTTCTAAAGGCCTGGAAACATACTCTAAGCACGCGCACATCATTCACGCAATAACGCTCACATTCATCAGCTATATTATAAGGGTTACTTTCATTAAAACTGTCGTAGTATCGATCAAAGTCTTCACGTTCATCCATGCAGTCAAAATAATGTTTGGGGGGTGGTGGGCCTACGTAGTTTAAAGTCTCGGTGGTGAGGAAAGTGTATGGGAAGTATCCTTTGGAAACTTCAGCTGCTACTCCCATCACCTTGGGTAGCTTTGCTAATTTACAAGGTGTGAATAATAAAGTATCTTTAAATTGTACATTGCCTCTTATCTGCATCTGTATTAATTTGTTGCCTCTTTTCAATGGATCACCTGTAAATATCTCAGAGGATTCGTGTTCAAGCAACTCCTTATAAAGGAACTGCGTGTCAAACTTTGCCCCGTTATGGGCGAGAATATACACAGTCATTTTTTTGAACTTGTCGGCTAACTTGACAATATAGGACACAAATAGTTTCACAGGACTATCGCTGACATTCGTTTTAAAAACGTTTGTCCGTTTACCACATTTTGGGCACTCGTCACATTCGATATCCATACACTCATCACAGATAGTCTGGCTCACAAGTAAATGTGGAATTACCTCTTTGGTTTCAGCGTTCGTATATGTTTCTATATCGTAGTATACAGTTATACAGGGGTTATTTTTAGGCTTAGCATCTTTCATATAACATACATGCTTTACTCCATCCGCCTTATATTCCTCCTGGCATGTAGGACAGTGAATTACGTCACACTTGTGCTTAAATTTTCCCCAATTATCCATTGTGTGAAACATACCACATTCACAGATTCTCATTTTCCTGCACGTGCAATTGATTTATGGAAATCAAAACAGCTATTATTGAAAAATGTGCGTCTACACACATCACAGTCTCTCTTCTCAGCTTCAACTACACGGCTTTCACATTTGGTGCTTTTACACTGCTCACATACCATGTGACATTCTTTACAATGTCTCACTATATCATCCGCAAACTCGAGGCACCCCTTACACAAATCATGATGTCTCCCATATTTTCGACTTTTGTCATAACTCGCGTAAAGCCACCTTATATTACGGATGGGGAGATACGTTGTCCCTGACAATCCTAAAATAAGTAGGGGCCTTGTACGATCTCTCACACAGCTTTTAAAAACATACACAGTCCTACGACGATCATCCAACCCAAACACAACTATGCGGACATTCATTTCCTGTTCTACCCTTCTCAGCTCTTCAGGACCCATATTACAGTCAAATTCAAGTTCACAGTCTTCAGCTAGTTTACGGGCATGCTCCACGACTGTAGGCAACCAAATTTTTTGAGTTCGTGTATTTTGTACAGTAAACATACGTGCTAAGAGTACTGCTATAAAGCCGCAACCACGATCGACGTTTATATGCCGTCTATAAATAGCTGAGGATGAAGTTAAGAGTATACGGTATGGCACTATGACCCGCAACACGGTATACATGGTCAATATTTACCGTGAAGTTGTCCATATTGAAGGCTATACTACTTTGGGCGGCTTGCATTATACGCCCTAATATATATTCTACATCTTCAGCCGCCAAACGTCTAAATGGCACTATCACCCAATAATCGTCTACATCACCGTCATCTGACCCGAATCCAAAGGACATACTCGTCCTGACTTCACGCTCGTCACGATTCTGAAGAACAAACTCTATAATACGCTCTACAACCCGGCGTAGTCCGCGCTCAATACCATTGCTATACATGACTCTAGGGTCTACCCTGACTCTATACCGATTTCTAGTCAAGGCTGGGGTGAGGGCTGCGGATCGCACCAATTCCAGCGTTATACCATCCTCAACAGAACGGGGGGCGGATGAATTAGTGGATATATTAGCGGAAGGTGCTGCTGATGGGGGCCCTGTTGCGTAGGAGGTTGATGGTTGGGGATCTATTATTGTAGACTTAACAGAACGGGGGTCGGCGGATGAATAAGGGGATATATTAGGTGCTGCTGGGGGTGTTGTTGCGTAAGAGGTTGAGGGTTGGGGATCTATTACCGCTGCAACAGACGCGTATTTCGGTCGCTTTATACCTGACGTGGGTATCTCATACCTCCGCTTTGGACATGTTACCGGTATCGCTGGTGAGGGTTCAGGGGAGGAGATCACAACTACACTGTCGTCGAGGTCATCCGTAATGATGGGCTGCTCTACCTCATCGTCATTCACGGTTCTGTGGGAGAAGAAATATAAGGATCAGCACTCAAAATTTGTAATATTTTGTAAATGACTCACTTAGGAGTGTGACGTGTTAGAAATGGACTCTGTAGAAAAATTCAGATTCACGAGCCCATCCACATGTATTATATCTGGACCTACAGGATGTGGTAAAACTGTGTTTATGCTTAAAATCATTAAAGAAAAGGGGGAGATGTTCTCGAAATTTGTGCGTAAAGTTATATGGTGCTATTCGACGTATCAATCAGTGTTCAACGAGTACTAAGATGATATTTTGTTCCACAAAGGCGTATATGACGTTAATTCGTTAAAGGGAAATGAACATACAATCATTGTAATTGACGATCTCATGTTGGAGATGGATAAAACGTTTGCCGAGACATTTACAGTATTCTCCCACCATCTTAACATAAGCGTGTTCTTCATCAATCAGAATCTATTTTTCAAAAATAGATACATGCGCGATGTGTCGTTAAATACGCAATATCTAGTCTTATTCGCGCAACGTAGAGATGTATCACAAATTGGGGTATTAGCCAATCAAATGTTCCGAATCAGCGTAAGGAGTTTTGGAAGTTTATAAAGAAGCTACAAGCACGCGTTACGGATATTTGCTTTGCGACCTTCATCCGCGAAACACGTTTTAGAGTGCTTCTGCGAACGAATATATTTCCAAACGAGCCTGAAACGGTGTATATTCCAGAATGACAAAGAGACTAAAGAAATACCGTGAATTAAAAAAATCTATCATCGACTGCCTCGGGCAATGCAGCAGATGTTTATTAAAAATATCGATGCCGACTTTTTAAAATGCATCTGTGAAATCTGTCTTAACGTTATAAATTGCAATGTATCAATGAAAACCCATCAGAAGGTTCGCCTACGCCGCTGCAAGAACATAATACGTGCACTCGCTCGTAAAAGCCAAACTGTAGCGAAGAAAAAACGAATTATTGTACAAACAGGAGGGTCATTTCTCCCATCTTATTTTCAGTTTGGGTCCTTTACTGACTAGCTTAATATAATGAAGAAAGTGGTAGTGATTCCCCACGAGGTGTACGCCTCACTGCAAAGAGACACGGATCTAGATCCCCGTAAAAGCAGACTTAAAAGAATGGAAAGCGAATTGTTAGCCCTATTAAACAGTGAAAAAACACCTGATGAGAAAAGAATCTTATACCAAGAAGCTCTGCAGAAATTTCTTCACGAGTACGAAAATTATAAGAGCCCTACAGAGATTCCTGTGGTTATTAGGCACAGCACGGGGGACGATGGCGACATAGGATCTATACCCGACGACACAGCTGACCAACCAAAAAGATTAGCCACACAACATATCGATCATGTATTAAAAAATACCCTCCCACTTACATTGAGGAGTAAAGGCTTAAGTCTTTATAATCTATTGAATGAGGATCCCGCCATACAATGGACCGATACAGGGGAGATCATTGTGGAAGGATCAAAGGTACAGGGATCGAATATCGTAGACATTGTCCATGATCTGGTGAGAAAGTGGGATAGGCCATCACCATCAGGATGGAAGCATATTAAAGCAAGACTACAACAAATAAATGTCCCTAAAACGTTGATAGGAAATCTGAACAGGTTAAAAGACTTGGAACATGCAACGCCTGTGACACAATTGAAGGCGCCGTCACCCCCGGCGGTAACACCTTTGAAGAGGAGCAAGAAGAGGTTAAACCAACCCTACCCACGTGCCTCTAAAATACGCAAGTGGCTAACGTATTAACTAAACGCTATTATGACATTTCTACCCCATCCTCTTACGGCGGCGTAGATAGACTGTACAGAAGTGTTTACGGAGTAGGAAAAAAAGATGTTGAAAGATTTTGAGGGAGCAGGACGCTTATACGCTTCATAAGCCTGTGAGAAAAAGGTTTAAAACAGCCAAGACAACGGCTTCCTCGATTGATTCTATTTGGCAAGCAGATTTAACAGACATGCAAAGATATTCTGTGTATAACGATGGTTACCGCTACATTCTATTCATAATAGACGTGTTCTCTAGATATCTGTGGCTAGTTCCTCTGAAAATAAATCACCTGAAACAGTTGCTAAAGCCACCAAAACGCTAATGTTAAAAGAAAACAGGGTTCCTGGCTATTTTTGTACGGATATGGGGAAGGAGTTTATAGGCCGTGCTTTTCAGAATATGTTGACAGAGTTTAATATCAGCTATTACACAACCAATTCTATACATAAGGCTTCTTTAGCTGAAAGAGTTCAGCGCACCATAAAGGAACGCATGCACCGTTATTTTACACATAAAAACACACAGATTTCTAGACATTCTGGAATCATTGGCGTCATCCTACAACCGCTCACACCATCGCACGATTGGGGCAACACCTAACGAAGTTTTAGAAAGAGGTACGCTCCCGAGAAGAGATGGATCACCACCACCACCACCACCACACTCTGTGCGCTTCAAAATCAATGATTATGTAAGGCTGTCGCGTTCGGGGAATAAATTCGCAAAGGGTTTTGAGCAAGGATGGACACGCGAGATTTTTAAAGTTAGGGCTGTGAGACCTAAAGGTGTAATAATGATGTATTACATTGAAGATTTGAATGGGGAAGAAATCTCAGGAGGCTTTTACCGCGAGGAATTGCAGAAAGTTGCGTTTAATTTAGAAAAAAATGTGTTTAAAATTGAGAAAATTTTAGGAAGCAAAGGTTCAGGAAGGAGAAAAATGTACCTGGTGAAATGGCTAGGGTACCAGAAAGCTTCAACACCTATATAAAAGCTGATGCAATAATGAAGCTTAAATAGTATGCAACATGGCTCCTAACCATTTCTACGTCACACTCCCGTCCTCCTCGTCCCTGTCTGTACACCCTAACAACACGCTAGCCAACTTTGTAACAGAACTCCATGGGCACATTGAATTGGGTCGTGATTCGTATGAGGTGGGGATATGCGAAATTCAGCTGGGCACCGTCTTTTTAAGTATTGAACATAAAGAAACCGTTTTTACGATTCTTAGAGACATTGACGAGTGTGAAAAAGCTGGGGTAGCTATGGATGAAACTATGCGCATCGCTCGGACTAAGATTACATGGTATTACAGTACAGAAGTAAGACTAGGGCCGGGTCAATATGGTTCGGCCGAGGATGTTGTGAGAGGCTTAAACGTGAGTTTAAGAAACTCAAACCTTACGAATGATTTAGTATATGAAATCGTAAACAACCCTGCACATACACTAATCCTAAAATCAAAGACTAACAGACGTCTTAAAGAACATAGAAAGTTCAAAATTCTAACCAACGCCGATATAGCGCAGCCTTCCAAAGAGACACATTTCACGAGACACAGTATAACTTGTCCAGATTAATGTATCAATTGAAGATGGAGAAATTGGCTGAAAGGTCCCCAGACATGTGCTATATTTACAGTAATATAGTGGAGCACCAGTTTGTTGGGGGTACCCAGGCACGCCTGCTGCGCATTGCTCACATCCCCAACCATAGAGGAAGGAGTTTGAGTATTACATATGACAGGCCCCATTATGTGAATGTCGCAACTAATTTAATAACCAATATCACAATATATATAAGAACGATTGAGGGCGAAAACTTCCCATTCGGTAACGGGAGCTTAACAGTGAAGCTACACTTTCGACGCACTGAGTTATAATGGATAGAAAGCCTTTCACCGTCTATCGAGGGATGCGATACCAGCGCGGTAGTGGACTTGGATCCATTTTTTCATCCATACTACGTACGGCTGTTCCTTTGCTGAAGAGGGGTGCCAGATACCTTGGAAGGAAAGCGCTACAATCAGGCTTAACACTGCAGAAGACATATTGGCCGGGGCTAAACCTAAAGAAGCTCTAAAAAAACATTTAAAGCGTACACGGAACGAAATCATCAAAGATGCAAAGAGAAAAATGCGTGGTGGCGGGAAGAAGAAGAGGGCTCCCCGGAAGAAGAAGGGGTCACGTGGTATTAAACGTAAAAGGCTATCAAAAAAGAAATGCTGTAAGCGAATGAAACCTATGGTTGACCACTTTTTTGACTGATATAAGCTAAGGATATTGATCTCATGAATCATAGTTTGTTTACCTTGTCGAGAAAGGAGTCACTATTTCGCCATGGCACGCTTCATCCACCCATGTAGTTCACAATGCTGTAAATCGGAGCTGTCCTTTTTTGAGCTCCCGCCAACCCAAGTTTCTATTGAGCACAGTGACTTTATTACAATTAACCCTTTAAACACAATTAGTTCACCGAGTGCACCTATAGAATTCGTGATACCCAGCTCAGGTCCTTACTTTTTTGATCCAAGCTGTGTGCACATGTACGCTAAGCTACGTATTGCCCATTCTGATGGAACGGCCTGCGATGACAAATATGCTGTATACCCTGAAACAAACTTTCTGCACGCCATATTCAACCAGTGTGACGTATATTTAAATCAGACCAACATATCGGCAGGCACGGGGTACTATCATCTACGAGCCTATTTGGAAAATGTCCTCAACTTTTCCAAAGAAGCGAAGGCTACCTTTTTAAGTGCGGAGGGATATTATCAAACTAAAGATGAAAATAGTATAAAGGACAAATTTAAAAATTCTAAAAAGAAAATATACGAGTGTTTTGGACGGTTGCACACAGATTTCACTTTCCAGGAGAAGTTGCTTGTGAACGGGGTGGATATGAAAATAAAGCTCACCCGCACGAGTCCTGAGATCTGCTTAAATCTGGATGCGAATCAAGAAGAGGGTGCAAAGTCCGTTGTGGTTCACATTATGGACACATACCTCCGCGTACGGCGAGTGAAATTAAGTTCACCAAAACAACTAGAAATTGAGAAAAATTTACTAAACGCTACAGTGAAATATCCTATTAACAGAGTGCAGATCAAACTATATACGGTTCCTGCAGGGTTGGCATCGAAGCAGATAGAAAACATTGCCCTGGGAAATCTTCCTAAAAGGATATTAATCGGCATGCAGGACCACGCTTCGGTGAATGGAAAATATAAAAAGAGTGCCTTTAAATTCGAGAATTTCGGACTTAAAAATATAACTCTATACGTTAATGGCACTGCTTTGGGTGGAACAATGGGTACGGACTATTCATCAGACGCTGTGTTACCTCTTTGTGCCAGAGCCTATAGTAATCTGACCCATATTGCAGGTGATTGTGATGAGCTTGGTAATGGGGTAACGCAGGAAGAATTCATTGATCAATTTAACCTTTATCCGTTTGACATTACACCTGACTTATCTGCTAGCGTAAATACCCATTTAACACCACAGCAGAGCGGTAACATCTCAGTGCGGCTGGAATTCGCCAAGCCTATAGACGCTCCTATTAGTGTACTAGTATATCTCGAATCGCAAGCCCTAATAGAAGTAGATAGATTTAGAAGCGTTATCACTGACTTTTAAAATGGATGCTAATACACTTCAGAAAGTAATGGAGCGAGTCACACGTTCCAAATTTATCGGCGTGTTTGCGAAGAATGAAACATTGAGTTTGCCAAGTACGCGAGAATGCGGTAGTCTTATTGTGAACACAGACATCATCGGTAATGAAGGGATTCACTGGATCGCTGTCTATTTTAAAAATAGACAGCGCCTGTACTATTTTGATTCACTCGGTACTCAACCCTGGAGTGACCCTATTATTGTAAAATTTCTCGCTCAGTTACTATTCCCGAAGTTGTATGGAACCCATTTCGTATGCAGGGATATTTTACTAATGTTTGCGGAATGTACTGTGTCTCATTTCTCATGCATATGTCAAATGATAAAGAATTTATAAATTTTTAAATTTATTTGACCCGTGTCACACTCACCGAAACGATGAAATGGTATGCAGACAGATAAAAAACCGTTTTCCAATTGTACGTACTCGTTGTATATTATAATGTTTTTGTTCGTATATTTGTAACGGTATATTCGTTTATTGTACTGATTTCTTTCATTTAATAAATTTATGAAAATATATTGTGTCTTCTTATCCCAAAAAGATCGAAAAACACTTACATTATTTCGGTGTGACATTGTTGACTGATCAGTATACCTCCCTATTCCGAGATTCTTCAAAAGATTGTATAACTCGTGTCAAATCCTCATCGGACCTTAAAGGAATAATGCTTTTAAAACATATACAGAGTATACAGACAGACAGATCCCCATTATGTGAAGATATCTTTGGTTCGAGGAGTGAACGCCATAAAAATTTCGATTTTAGCATAATGGGGAAATAACACTGATTGACATTTTTGGCGAGTATCTATTTGACGAGATACTACAACTCTCCATATATATATAAAATTCTAATCTACAGATCTACAGAAGCTAAGGCTAACAAAGACCCTAAGATCCACTCTAAGGCTAGCCCGAGAGAAAGGAGAGAGTAGGGGGTTAAGAGAAGAGAGGAGAATAAGGGGTTAAGTAAGGAGCAACACCTATCATTCGTGGGTTAACATTCATTCAGAAAAAGAGGAAAAAGTCTCACCATCATCATCCGCCGGCCACTGCCGACAAGTCAGAAAAATAGTCGGAGAATAGGAGAGGGGTGAAAGATGAAAAGAAGTAAAATAAGAACGCTTACAAACCATGCAAACACAGTCTTAACTCACTGTCATACCATGCAAACTACAAACATGCAAGAAAAGAGTTAGAGACATGCAAAGTAAGGAGGATAAGAAAAAAAAAAAAAGTAGGTAAAGTTAAACAAAAAGTGGGTTAGTTTACGCTATGAGCTACATCTACATTCGTGTTAGTCTAATTTTTTTTTTTTTTTTTTTTTTTTTATTGCTGGCATCACACGCTGGCATGTCACAAGCTGGCATTCATCGTCAACAGACTCATCCTCGAGCACCACCACCAGAGCTCCTGTTGTTAACTTTCTTTTTTAATTTTAAACAACGTTAATATTTTTAAAATGTCTGTCAAGACGGTTCTTAAACACATTAACGCTGGTAGAATGAACGACTGACGCGGGAAGATTATTCCATTTATCAATTACTTTAAACGTAAAGAAGTTTTTAGCGATATTAGTAATGAAACGTCTGCCACGCAACTTGAATCCGTTATTGCGAGTATTACTATTATCGAAAGTGAACAATTTGTCAAAATTTACGTTATCGATGTTATTAACGATTTTGAAAACTTCAATAAGCTCCCCCCTTAATCTCCTAGTTTCGAGTGAATACAAGTCTAACACTTTAATCCTATCTTCATAAGGCTTATTGCGCAATGCGGAATAAGTTTCGTGGCACGACGCTGAACCCTTTCTAACCTATCAATATCCTCACGCAAGTACGGGCACCAAAACTGAACGGCATATTCTAAATGAGGCCTGACTAGGGACTTGTAAAGGGGCAATATAATATCCTTCGATTTAAATTCGAAATTACGCGCTATGAAGCCTAACATCCTATTAGCTTTTGCGCAAGACTCCAGGCACTGGTTCCTAACCTTTAAATCTTTAGTTACGCGTACGCCTAAATCTACTTCCTCGTCAACGCTCGCTAAATCCCTATCATCCATCGTGTACGCGTAATTATTGTTGCGAGAACCTATATGCAAAACTTTACATTTATCTACGTTAAATTGCATCTGCCACTTATCCGTCCACTCCATAATCCTATCTACATCGTCTTGGATCCTATTTCTATCGTCCTCGTTAACAACCTTACCGCCTATTTTAGTATCGTCCGCGAATTTTGACACGTTACTAGTCAATCCTACATCTATGTCGTTAATGTAAATTACGAATAACAATGGGCCTAACACTGAACCCTGTGGGACACCACTACCTACCTCTAACCACCCCGATTCACTACCATTAACTACGACCCTCTGCCTCCTAGCACGAAGCCATTCTTCTAACCAGTTAGCTACCTGACCGCGTATACCGTGCGCTTTAACCTTCGCAATTAGTCTCCTATGCGGAACTGTATCGAACGCCTTTTTAAAATCTAAATAAATAACGTCAGCTGCCCTATGCCTATCGTATTCGCGCACTATTTCGTTATAAAATTCTAACAAATTAGTTAAACAAGACCTATGGCGTCGAAACCCGTGCTGACTACTATTAATCAATCTCTACTTTCTAAGTGATCGATAATACGATCCCTAACTACGGATTCCAAAAGTTTACCGACAATTGACGTTAAGCTAATGGGCCTATAATTGCTAGCTACCGCGCGGTCGCCTTTTTTAAAAATAGGCGTGACGTTAGCTAATTTGAAGTCTTCAGGAATAATCCCCGTTTCGAGTGACTGATTAAAAATCTTCGCTAAGGGGCCTACGATAACGTCTTTCAAATCTTTCAAATGTCTAGGATAAAAAGCGTCAGGGCCTGGAGCCTTGCTAACTTTTAGCCTATCGATATAATGCGCAATCTCAGCCTCGTAAACAGTTATTTCATCTAAAATAGTCTCGCTACTAAATGGAACGATATCGTCAACGTCGGGGACATTATTTACGTCTCTACGGTAAAAACTGTCGCAAAAAAGTTATTGAAAATACCCGCCATCGCCTGAGCGTCAGAAGCCAAAGCGCCATTTACATCCACTAGAGGGCCTATGTTATCTTTACCGGCTTACGATTATTTACGTATTCAAAAAACTTTTTGGATTATGTTTACTATCCGCAGCTATAACTATCTCTAAATTACGCTTGGCATTCCTAACTGATCTTTTAACCTGACGTCTAAGCTCGATATATCTATTAAAGTTAGCTACCTGGCCATTGCGCTTGTTAAGTCTATACGCTCTATTACGCTCGTTTATGAACTCGCCTACTTCCCTAGTCCACCACTTCGGCCTACCACGATTTCTAACGCGCTTGGGCCTACGAGGAATAAACTCCCTTTCAATATTCCTAAAACTTTCTTTAAACGCCACCCAACGCAAATTTGTATCATTACCCATAAATAAGTTATCCCAGTCCACTACTCTCATCCTATCAGCAAAACTATCAAAATTAGCCCTACGAAAATCAGGGACTTCTATTACGTTACTATCCTGTGTGTTTTCTATCAATAACTTAAACCTAAGAATTTGATGATCGCTACATCCTAAACTCTCGCCTACTTCTAAACTTCGACTATATTCTCGCCGTTCGTCATCACCAAATCTAAGATATTATCACCGCGCGTTGGTTCGGTAACTATCTGTCGTAAAAAGTTATCGTCCATAAACTCAACCAGTCTCAAACCCTCTTCGTTACCCGTAAAATTCTCGTAATTAACATTAGGGCAGTTAAAGTCTCCGACAATTATACTATTCCGATTGTCAATAAAATTACCAAGAAGTGAGTAAAATCTAGTATCTATATCGAGGGGTTGAACGGGAGGTCTATAAACAACGACAAAATTAAAACTAATACTACGCGCCCTAACTTCAACACAGATCGCATTAATTGCTGCCGGAAAATCTAACTTAACCTCGATAGCCCTAAGGGAATTACGAATGTACAGCAAAACGCCGCCTCCAAATCTATGTAACCTATCATTAGTAAAGATTTTAAAACCCGGTATATCAAGTTCCCCCAACAAGTCCCGAGTCACGGTATTTAACCAAGTTTCAGTGATAGCAACTATATCATAGTTGCCGGAATAAATTACCGCCTTAAATTCATTTAATTTATTTCTAATACTACGCGCGTTGCAATAAAAGACGTTTAAGTTATTTTTTACCACGGGCCCGCTTTTTAAACTATTTATCACGTCGGGCCCGCGTTTCCCGGACCCACAACGTTTAAAGAAGGCTTCGACCTATACAGCTTTCGCACGTTTTCGTCTATTAACCTACCTAGCCTAGCATTACCTATTTCATTAAAATGCACCCCATCTTTTATAAAAAGGCTAGGATCATTGAATTCGGACCACAGCTTTACGAAGGGTACACTTTCCTCAGCACAAATCTCTTCTAATTTGTTATTCAAAAATATTGTTTTAGACGTAATTCTAAGACCCAACCGTGCCTAGGGGTAATACCTAGAACTAAAGACCTATCTGACCTCGCCTTCAGGGACCTAATTAACCCCCTATATCTCTCCAAAAGGTCAGGCACTCTCGTATCGGCCTATACGAGTCGTTGCCTCCTACCATCGTCACCAACATTGAGTGACGGGAAGCAACGTCAACCCTATCCACTTCGTCTCTAACTCTGTCAACCCTGGCCCCGGGAGACAGACCCTCCTCCTATTGGTTGGATTCCGTTTAACGAACTCTTTGTCCATGTGGCGCACTAAAGAGTCCCCAATTAAAATAGTTTCCCCCTCATTCACATCCCTTTCCAAATGGGCGAAAGGGTTCGAAACCTCGATAGGGGGGGGATTCCTATCACCTAATGTACGCGGCCTAGGTCCACCCTTAACCTCACTAAATCCCTCGCTATCTACTACTCTCGGACTAACCTTAACCTCTTCCTCGACTCTATCTAACCTTCCCGACAAGCTACCTAAACTAGAAACTAAGTTACGCACCTCACCCTAATTATAGACACTTACATTTCTATGGTAGTCCCTTGCGTCGGGTTGTAAGGAGCGTCACTGCAAATATCTTCTACGGTTTGCGTTGAAAATAATTCGCCACAATCAGTCGCATTGAAAGACTAATTGTGGTTAATGCTGCAGTATCACGTTCTTCATACAAGTCTGGGGAGACGTACAGGTCCATGGTGGAGGATGTGTGACACTGCTGACTGATCAGTATATCATCCATATTCCGAGGTTCTTCAAAAGATTGTATAACACGTGTCAAATCCTCATCGGACCTTAAAGGAATAATGCTTTTAAAAAACATATACAGAGTATACAGACAGATCCCCATTATGTGAAGATATCTTTGGTTCGATTACCAATTTCGATTTTAGCATGATGGGGAAAAAACATTGATTGACATTTTTTACTAGTATCTATTTGACGAAATACTACAACTCTCCATATATATATATATAAATCGAATTATGGACACTTACATTTCTATGGTAGTCCCTTGCGTCGGATTGTAAGGAGCGTCACTGCAAATATCTTCTACGGTTTGCGTCGAAAATAATTCGCCACAATCAATCGCATTGAAAAGACTAATTGCGGTTAATGCTGCAGAGTGCAGTATCACTTTCTTCATACAAATCTGGGGAGACGTACAGGTCCATGGTTGAGGAATGATTATTCACTGATGCGAAAATAGCTACTGTTACTCCCAACTGAAAATATCCCCTTTTATATGCACATTCGCCAAGCTCCGCCCAAAAGACCAGATGTTCGTCGTGATTGGCTGCCGATGTAGCAGGGTGGAGCTATGACGTGTACCATTCCGCTATAACGGGTACGGACGAGTAATTGCATCTTTATATTTTCACTAATAGAATTAATGCTCTTATTCTCCTTCGAAAATTATTTGGTGATTCGTATAGAACTTTTGATATTGATTCCAAATATGGTTTCAGAAGTTTTATATCACCCATAGTTTTCGAGAAAATAATATTTCCATTTACTCAATTTCCCGCATCATTAGTCACTAATGTAATCGAGAGGGTATAAAGAAATATATCAATTATATTTTAAAAATAACATTCGGTTTCAACGTTAAACTGTAGGTCTAAGGTGGTCATTACAAATAATAAAATAAAGTGGTTGGCAGATAAATGGGCACCCTACGTGTCCTAGTGGTTAAGACGCGGGGCTGTTGATGGTTCGGAGTTAAACTGTAGGTCTAAGGTGGTCATTCCACATAATAAAAGAAAGTGGTTGGCAGATAAATGGGTACCCTATGTGTCCTAGTGGTTAAGACGCTGGGCTGTTGATGGTTCGGAGTTAAACTGTAGGTCTAAGGTGGTCATTCCACATAATAAAAGAAAGTGGTTGGCAGATAAATGGGTGCCCTACGTGTCCTAGTGGTTAAGACGCGGGGCTGTTGATGGTTCGGAGTTAAACTGTAGGTCTAAGGTGGTCATTCCACATAATAAAAGAAAGTGGTTGGCAGATAAATGGGTACCTTATGTGTCCTAGTGGTTAAGACGCTGGGCTGTTGATGGTTCGGAGTTAAACTGTAGGTCTAAGGTGGTCATTCCACATAATAAAAGAAAGTGGTTGGCAGATAAATGGGTGCCCTACGTGTCCTAGTGGTTAAGACGCTGGGGCTGTTGATGGTTCCACGTTAAACTGTAGGTCTAAGGTGTCATTCCACATAATAAAAGAAAGTGGTTGGCAGATAAATGGGTGCCCTACGTGTCCTAGTGGTTAAGACGCTGGGCTGTTGATGGTTCCACGTTAAACTGTAGGTCTAAGGTGGAGTGGAAAGCTTGACCTTCGTCAAAATGAACAATTCGGGCGGAAGCTAACCAAAGGTTATCCAAAGGGTGTATATATATATATATATATATATATATATATATATATATATGGGATGAAATTCACAATATAACACGTGAAATGAATGAATGCTGAAAACAAGGAGTGAGGTGAGGTTTTGTTTGATTTGACTCGTAGAAAGGTAAAATATGGTCGACCGAGTTGGGCAGATTCTCGGAAATCCTTTCCTCTATCGGATTATGTTTTGGGTATTTCCAACTTTCTTCGTTTCTTTAAATTTCGTTTTTCAATTTTCTTCGCAGGGATGAAGCTCATGTGTTTCGAATTGCATCGTTCTATAATTCTGTTTTCTATGGTTGGTTGGATAACTACGTTATTTGTTCCGTCTTTGAATCTTCCATTTGAATATCTATATAAACATATTGTTATTTTATATGTTTGATTCTTCCAACTGATTAACTATATATATTGTGGTTTACGTATAGTTTAAAATAATATACGTTTGGTATGATTTTCATAATATATATATATATATATATATATATATATTTCTATAATTCTGTTTTCTATGGTTGGTTGAATTATGGATAACTACGGTACGTTATTTGTTTCGATAAGTTCAACTTCAAGGAAGCTCAAGTTAATGTTATATTTTGCATATAATCCACTATATACATCTATTGTAAAACACTATATACATCTATATTTCAATTAAGTGTGTAATTATTTAATTCATCTACCATATTGTGGTACACAATGCTTAATATATATATATATATATATATATATATATATATATATATTATATATATATATATATTCTATAATTCTGTTTTCTATGGTTGGTTGAATTATGGATAACTACGTTATTTGTTTCGATAAGTTCAACTTCAAGGAAGCTCAAGTTAATGTTATATTTTGCATATAATCCACTATATACATCTATTGTAAAACACTATATACATCTATATTTCAATTAAGTGTGTAATTATTTAATTCATCTACCATATTGTGGTACACAATGCTTATTAGAATACATGGTGCGATCTGGCAACTCAGCACTCCAATACAAGGCGTGATCTGGCAACTCAGCCAGAATAGAGGCTTATAAAAGATCGAGAAGCTGGTGAAGACTCATTCCCAGCTCGGCTCCAGCCGAGCAAGGACCTCTGGTCCTTCTTTTTTTGGCCCTTTGGTAAACCCCTTAGTGGCCTCTTAGGTTAGGAAACGAAAATAATATGCCTTAAAGGCAACTACTCTCTCTCTCTCTCCTACAGGCGTCTCTCTCCCTCCTTCAGCTCTCTCTCTCTCTCTCTCCTACAGGCGTCTCTCTCCCTCCTTCAGCTCTCTCTCTCCTGCATGTGTAACTACTGCATGTGTACCTCCTGCATGTGTGCGTATGTGTGTGTGTACCTCCTGCATGTGTACCTCCTGCATGTGTACCTCTCCCCCGTTGGCTGATTAGACGTATATAATAATAATGTATACAATAATACTGCCAAAAAGAGGTATCTGACAACCATTTACAGCCAACTGGCTGATTAGGAGTCTATAATAATGTATACAATGGTATCGCGGTATCTGGCAACTCAAGCCATTTACGCCAACTGGCTGATTAGGGGCCTATAAAACAACGCCAACTCGGCTGAAGTCTTAATGTGCACTTGGCTCCTGCCAGGTGAACACCTCTCCTCCTTTCTCTCCTCCTCCTCCTTTCTCTTGGGGGATAACGCCGCCTCCAAGTTTCCCCCACCCCCCTTTGCAACAACCCCTTTTGCAACAACCCACTTTGCAACAACCCACCCCCTTTGCAACAACCCCCACCCTTTGCAACATTACATAATAACCTGCAACATTCTTGCACTCTCCCCTTTTGCGGCTATACTACTATTATTACTTGCTATTTTCAATTCTCCTATGTCATAAATAAACTGAATCCCATTAATTTTGCCTAAAAAGCTTTCATGCTTCCAACGACGTATTCAGTTTAGAATATTGCAAATATTTTAATGTTATATATATTATATCATTATATAATGTTCATTATCATGCTAACAGACATAGACAGTTGAATAAACAGCAACAGTAGAGTAACATCATTTGCAGACGATACAAAGATCAACAGAAAATCAGCGATGCAAACGAAGTAGAGGCCTTGCAGAAAGACACAAACAAAATATACAAATGGTCAGAAGACAACAATATGACATTTAACACCGAGAAATTTCAGCTCTTGAAATATGGTAGAAATGAGGAACTTAAAAAGACTGCATATTATGCTCCAGATAGACAGGAAATTCAGAGAAGCACGAAAGCGGTCGACTTGGGGGTAATAATGACCGGTGATGCCAAATTCGAGACACAAAATCAGATAGCAATGAACAAAGCAAAAAGAGTCGCGGGACAGGTACTAAGAACGTTCAAAAGGAGGGACAAAACAGTAATGATTCCCCTGCTGAGAACACTGATCTTGAATACTGCTCAGTTTTGACGTCCCCATATAAAAAGGAAGAAGTTAATAAACTAGAACGCAGAGACATTTCACAGCCAAAATTGATGGTTGCGAAGAACTCACTACTGGGAAAACTACGTAAACTAAATCTGTACTCCCTGGAAAGAAGAAGAGAGAGGTATACCATAATCTACATATGGAAAATGGTCGAAAAACTGGTACCAAACCTCAAACTAAACCCAATTACCATCCAGACAACGCTAGAAAATAGGAAAGGCAGAACGTGTAGTGTTCCCAAATTAAAGGCCCGACAAGGGACCTCCTCAACTCTGAAGGAAAATAGCTTGGTTGTCAGAGGACCAAGAATTTTCAATCAGCTTCCAAAGGACCTCAGAAACATTACAGGGGTCAAAGTTGAAGTCTTCAAGAGAAGACTAGATGCCTGGATCAGGACGGTACCAGATGAGCCGGGTGTACCTGGCTATGTACGATGGAGAGCGCAAAAGAGCAACTCGCTCCTCCACCAAGCCAGGACTAGAGGCGGGGCCACCAGCTTGACCTTCGTGTGAAGAAAGACCGACGCACGGAACCCAAACAAGGTTAACAAGGTATATCAGATATCTAAACTGTACAGAACAATATTGAAAAATATTGTAAAACTTTACGTTAGTTGTATTCTTTTGTGAATAAAAAAAATTTTGTTTGTTTGTTTAAAAGTTCAGCTTGACTTTTACCCAAATTTAACCTGCTGAATTATATTAAGTTAGGTAAGTTAGCTTGATATATATCGATAAAAAGATTTATCGGACCTTTCTGGAGGAAACATGAACATGTAACATTATTTTTACAATGTATTTTCGGTTTTAATGTAATAATAAATTTACAGTTTCAAAATTCAAATTAAATTTTTAATAACTTTTAACCAGTAAAATATGTATCCTTAGTTATAATATACAAATTTGTGCATTTATACCAACATATTTCTTTATGTATGTTTAATTAAGAAACAGATTTACTTATAAGGTTGGATGTTGTACCGAGATTAATTTCTTAACATTAGAACTTTATTTGAAATTAGTGTATAAAGCCATAAAGTGAAAAATTATTGGATCCTTTGAAATGGGTGACAAGTTCTCAGTTTTAAGATTTTTTTTTTTAATCATGGCACCTCAAGGAACGCTTTCGCACTTGAGTAAACTTGGAATTGTTTGCGGATCTCTGCAGGAAAGAGGAGGATGGAAGCCTTAGGCAAACTTTCAAAAACATTTTGGGTTACTTCTATTAACGGATAAATTGCCTGTAACTGAAACACGCGCCTGAAAGAACTTAAATGAACTGTTTAAGATTGGAAAGGCAGTTTCTTTATTTATATCTTCCCTGCTGGGTAGGTCAATTCTTCTTTTTACTCTTTATGATGAGTCGTATTCATGCAGGAGGTTAAAATTATGATTTGAAAAAGTTCTGTATTTTAAATATTGGATGAATAGTGTCCCAAGTATCAACGAGTGTCGGCAACGTTACTTCTAATACAATTGCTTTCTGAGCTTCCTATAAACAAGATGCTTCAGTCATTCCCGTCGTTTGAAACAAAAATTCTTTTCAGCCCCGCTATCTTTTAATTTCGGATTCCAATCCCTGTTCCATTTTTGTTTTTGCGTTTGTCTTGGGATTTTCCTATTTCGTTTTATCCCTATCCTAACACTACTCTATCCTTTCCTCGCTTATCCCTCATCCTATTACTCCGCTATCCTCGTCTTACGACCGCTCTATTTCCCTTCCAACGTACCTCCGACCCATTCCGTCTTATTAGAATTTTATTTTCGCCCTATTCGCCTCCGATCCCCTTTCTGTTCTATTCCTATTCGTCGACCATTTACATATGCATTAATGATCAATCTCGAGGTCCCTCCGCCATCCTCGCCTTTCCTGACCACCCTTTTGCATCGTTTCTCTGTCGACCGCTTCTCGCTCCATCAATCGCCTTTATTTCAGTTCGTTTTTAAACAAATAGAAAGAGATAAAAATTGGCGTCTCAGGACCAAGTTTTGTTGCCGCTTTTAAACAAGTTTTCTTCCATTTCATTTTAAACGAATTCAACGAACGTTTTTTCGCCCTTCTTCTTTTTTCTTCTTTAACGCAAGTTTTTACAAAGATTTTTCCGAAGGTTTCCGAAGGTTCCCGAGCGCTCCCGAAGGTTTCCGATACGAGAGGCGCTAAACGGATATATGAGTATTGGTTAATTTGTTTTCATCGGTTTTTCGTTTCTTCTTTTGTAAAGGATTTTTGTAATACCACAAATAATTGTTCATTTATTTTAATAAGCTAAAGTGTATATATAATATCTATATATATATATATATATATATATATATATAATATACTCATAAATTTCTTTTTACCTTAACTTGTTAGGCTTAGAATTAATGCTAGAAAATGAGTGTAGCAACTATTTTCCTTTGTCATTTATATAACTCGCTTGTTGAGAAGGTACGTGACAAATACAGTAGAAATATTTCAATTCTGAACTATTTTCAGTAAGTTGCTTCGAGTTCTTATACAATATATATCGTCCTCGGAAACTGCGAACATTGTGGATGGCAAATATTTTGCGTGCCGAACATATACAGTAGTAGTTTATGGAACATTTAAAAGGATGTATGTTCAGAGTATTGTCCGTGCTTTTCTTATAATGTGTTGGGGGTCAAAATAAAATGAACAAACAAACACAAGGATGGAGCAGGGATTGGAATCCGAAGTAAAGTTTATTCTAGCATATAATATAAATTTAAGATGTAGACAGAAAGGACAAACAGCAACTAACATGAAGTTAGAAGCAGTTCTACGGTCTCCTCTCATGAAGAGCTAAGATACATCTTGGAAGAGCGGGAATACTGTAAAGTTTTGTATCAGGGTATGGCCAAAATTTAGCCAAAGTTCAGTTACAGACAGATGTGGGAGGACGTCTTCGTATTAGCTGTTGAGGGTGAATGGGTACTACCACAAACGTGTTAAAGTTTACTTCAGGGGTTTCTATTTTTCCACTAATTGCTGGTTGGGCAGGTGTGACATGCGGCACAGTCCTCCAGCAGTAGAATATGCATAGAAATTTACAGATCGAATTAAAACATTACTGGAAGAATACCATCTCAGATCTCCAACATCTCAAATCGGCTTTCACTAAACTAAAATTATCGTAATGAACTGTCGGTATATACAGTATATGATTTTTAAAATGCTTAAGATTAACCATTCTCTACGCCCACGTACGGATATTCGACGTGAATTAGTTAAAAGAGACTCATCGGAGATGATGATGATGATGTTTTCGAGTTATTTAAACGTCTTTGTAACGACAAAGGTCATGTGACGGGGAGTACAGTACTACAGATTTAAGCAAACAAGAGGTTTCTCTCCAAACCAACGTTTGTTGAATCTGTTTATTGAATTTTCATTGAGATAAATTTACATTACTTGCGATGTGTTCAAGCTCGTGCTTGGAATGGACCCCACCTGATGAACGTCAAGGGCTTTCACACTACATTTAAACGCTAACCACTGATGAACATTTTGCTTAGATTCTTGCTTATCTTGTCTGAAGAAAATGGGCGATGTTGTTATGAACTGTTCCACTTGAAAGCCCAGTTAAAATTTTGAATTATCTCTCTCATTTTTACCAGTCTGATTGTCCAACCACGTGATACCGTGTAGTGTTGATGCATCATGAGTAACAACTGCACAAAGCATCTTTCACGATCTACAACTTTCTCGACAGATGACAAATACAGTTTGTAACGTAATCAGTCTTGCGCCTAAAATCGGGTGTTCCATTAATTTTTTGGAGTAGGCATTTTTTTCTGACTGAGTTCCGTATATAATCAAATCAAGCACCAAATGGCATGTTCTCTCTCTCTCTCTCTCTCTCTCTCTCTCTCTCTATTTTTGTTTCACCAATTCTTCAATAACAGTTTCCGACGTCTTTTCCTACTCATTTTTATATCTTCATTAAAACTAATAAAACTCAAAGGCAATTCTCGAACGAAAAAATGTGTATATACAGAGTTTTTGAACAGCATTTGGAAAAAGGTGTCCTTTTATATGTTTTAGAGTGCAATGGAAAGGGAATGAAAACTGACTCTCGCAGACTAAGAAAAGGGTAGAGAGAAAGGTGGGAAGGCGAGAGAAAGACAAAGGGGCTATGTGGAAAGGAGAGAGAGTATTGGAAAGACATGCCAGAGAGAGAGAGAGAGAGAGAGAGGAGAGAGAGAGAGAAACTGAATTAAAAAAATTAAAATAATTTTTTGACTTGAAAGAAAGAAAATTCCTTGCCTACTTTGTTTTTTGGCCTTTAATTCTAAATTAAAAACATACTTTAAAAATGCAGTTATTTCCAAGCGAATTTAATTTCTTTCTCTCTCTCTCTCTCTCTCTCTCTCATTTCAAAAGCAGAAAGATTAATAATTATAATCCTGAAAATCTGAAATTGAGAGAAATCGTTTTGAACTTAAACGAAGTAAAAGGACAAGAGAAGGCTATTCCCAAACCCCTCATATTAAAATCAGGGACAGATTTCTGGCCAAGCGGAACGATTTCATGTCAAGTCCAAGCAGAAATATAAATTGTTAGCGCTTTTATAGGAAGCCGAGAAGTTTTACGTACAGAACAATGTTTTCATATTATTATTATTATTATTATTATTATTATTATTACTATTATTATTATTATTATTATTAACGAAATCTAAATAGGGTCTCATATGCCAAGGCTGTTATCAGAAGCGAGTTGGACCCATTACTGTGAAACTCTCCCTTAAAATTATCTCTTATCATTTGGCTCCACATCGAGCCCCAAGGGCATTCAAAGGTTTACTTCCGAGCCGTTTCTGCTTGCAATTTCCTTCATTCACCCTCGTGATCATGGCACCCATAAGGCCCTCTTCGGTCGAGTCCAGAATAGGCTCTTTGCGTTAGCTGCCTAAATCCCTGTAATGTCGAAGACTCCGAAAATCGCCTTACAGCTATCGGTTTCTTTGTTTCTGTAATGTGGAATTTATATCTATTACTGTAATGTTACAGTTTTGTACAGTTTATCGTCCATTTTGTGTAGCTTCCGCCAATAAGTTTGATAATATTATCTCTTTCTTTAATATTTTACGTATATTTTTAGTATTTTTTTATTAATTTATTTTAACCCTTTAAAGACAGGAATATTCACTGTAAACCCTATTAGAGGCTTGATTATACACTGTATGTCCCATTTTAATAATATTTGAAATATATATATATAATTCATTGCACTTTTATTACTAGTTTGGTTATATATGTTTTAATTGAAAACGTAGAACCAAACAGTATCATCCCATTCATTTACATTCATTCCCATTTCGTTCGCATTTCACTCCGCGCCCGCCCAAGGGTGGGAAAGGTGAGAGTGAGAATTTCAAAGACAGCAATTCTCAAATCGATTTATTTCCAATGGCCAATCTCATTCTCATCCACGACTTTTCCACTTTGGTTTAGGTAAGGTTAACTTACAGTAGGTTAGGTTAGGTTACGATCGGTTAGGTTACGTTTGGTTAAGTTTGGTTAGGGTAGTATTAGGTTAGGTTAGGTTACGACGGGTTAGGTTACGTTTGGTTAGGTTTAGTAAGGCTAGTATTAGGTTAGGTTAGGTTAAATTAAGTTAGATTAGGAAATATTAGCCATTCCCATTTGGGGCCTTTACCGTGAATGGGACGAGAGTGACATTGTTTCTCAAATCAAGAAACCCTTTTCTCAAATGTACGAGTAGATATTTCGCTTTGCGCATTTTCATTTGCGGACCACGGATGTGAATAGGAATGACATTGAGTGGGAATGGGAATGACAATGACCTAATCAAATATCTTTATTAAAAGTCTGGAATGTTTTCTAAGACGAATTAATAAAACAGCGTTGATCGCTAAAGGGTTAATTAATTCTACAGTATATTTGACTATAATAGAATGATTGTAAATGACTGTAAATGCTTGTAAATAACTGTAAATAAATATTAAATGATTGTAAATGCTGGCGTAATTGTTTAACTATCTTTCCTTTATCGTATTATTAAAGAAAGAGCTTGTCGTTGTTGGTATATATAACAAATATAGTCTGTTTTACCGACTAATTTTTATTTATTCTTGCGCTGAACCTTTTCTTAATATTTTCTTTATTGTTTTCCGGGTAAGAGAAAATTAATTTTCTTATTTTCTTTATCGCATGATTTGTGGCACAATTTTCTTCTCTCTTCGTTAAAAATAATAAGGAAATTTACTGTGGTTCACTTTTTTTTAGCTTTCATTATATATATATATATATATATATATATATATATATATATATATATATATATAAACCCACAAGGAAAAAGAAAAATGATTCCAAGACCTTTCATGTATTCAGAAGTACACCTCGTCAGGGATTGAAGGGAGCAGGCGAGATGCCCAAAATATATACAGTGGGACAGAAACAAAAATATTAGCACATAAGTAACAAGACTTAATGAGAGGCAGAAGGAATTTAAACAGGATATTGTTAATTTTATATATTCCCGCACTGTTATTGAAATTATTTTTATAATGGATAAATGCACATTCTAGATTATTTCTTTCAATTATATCTCTGTTTTTAACGAGCGCTTTAGAACTATCCCACTTGATGCTATGATTACATCTATACATATGGTTAAACAATGCATTAGAATCATTTGCTGTTGTACACGCATATTTATGTTGTTTTACCCTAATATCTAACGTTTTACCCGTTTGGCCTATACATACTGAATTACATTTTGTACATCCGATCGAATACACACAACCAACCACATTATCCGGGCTATTCCTTATTAGGCGTGATTTAACAGTATTATTATACTTAAAGACTACATTGATGCCAATTACTTTAAGTAAAGTCGGAAGATATTGAAAATTAACATGGTAAGGTAGGCTAAGGATATTTTTACCCTCAAATTCCTTTACAGTTACACTATTATAATATGATACTTATTCTTAGCTTTCCTAAGGCAGTTATCTAAAAATGAGGTAGGATAACATAATTTAGTACCAATATTCATGATATTGCATAACTCGGAATCTAAAAATTCAGGACTAACAACTCTCAGTGCTTTAAGAGACATAGTAGAGAAAATAGAAGATTTAATCGAGGGATGATGGTCAGAATAAAAATGCACATAAGAGTTATTATTAGTAGGCTTGAGATAGACTTCAAATTCGAACTGATTAGAGCATCTCCGAATTTTTAGATCCATAAAGATAAGCTTCCATCATTTTCTTTTTCAACTGTGAACTTAATAGATGGGACTAAATTGTTGAGCCTACCAAGAAATAAGTCAACATCCAAATTATTAGGCTAAAGGCATAAAATATCATCTATATACCTGTACCAAACAAAGTTAAAATTAACTATCGTAGGCAAAATTCTGCTTTCAAAAAATTCAATATATAAGTTAGCCAATACAGGTGAGAGGGGATTTCCTATCGCCAATCAAAACGACATAGCATAAAACTTATTTTCAAAATGAAATTTACAATCTTTGACGCAAAGCTTAATTAACCCAATAAGAGTGTTATGTTAAACAGGAAAAGAATATTCACAGATCTTATCTTTTAAAAAATCAAGTAGGTCATCAACAGGGACTTTTGTGAATAACGAGCAAACATCAAAACTTACCAGTTTGAATTAGGGTCATTAGGAAACTTCAGTTTGTCAATAAGATCCATGCTATTTACAATATGTGACTTGGAAATAGAGCCATCTAACGGCGTTAATAAGCTAACTAACCATTTAGATAGCTTATAGGTTACGGAGTCTACTGAGCTAACAATAGGCCTCATGGGATGATTAACTTCGTGTGTTTTAACTAAACCGTACAAATATGGTAGTGACGGATTGACACGAAGAAACTGATGCGAAAGCCCATTATAGTTCTAAACAGAGACCCACTGGAGGATGTTAATAAAATGTTTAACAGAAAATTAAGAGAAATATTAAAAAATAACTATAATTTCCCCACGATGAATGGGGCACGGTGAATGTGCCCAAAGGGTCACCTTTAGCCTGATCGTTTACAGGGTAAGCAGTCAATTCAACCCAACCAAGGAGTCAAGTAGGCGGGAGCGACCCAGAGCCTCGTGACTCAGAGTCAACCACAGTAACCACTGAAGTATCGGGTGCCTTCCATATATATATAATATATATATATATATATATATATATATATATGAAAAGAAGAATCAACACAACGGCAAACATTTTCATTTATTTGTACATCAGACGTTTCGACAAATCTTTTGTCATCATCAGTGAGTTAAGTCTTAAAACCTTAAAACAAAATTGAAAAGTGAAAGTTACATCAATACAATATTAAAACCATTAAAATTAAAACCTTAAGCAAAATGAAAATTGCATCAATACAAAATTAAAATCATTTAAATTTCATCACTATAAAAACTAAAATTAAATTAAATTTCATCACTATAAAAACTAAAATTAAATTACCTCAATAGGTAAATACACAATGTTTACATCCACCTCCATACTTGGCAAAGTCTAAGGGAATACTGGATGGTCAGAGGATTAGAAAGGATATGTCTGTGAAAAACGGTTGGTTAGTTTAAAAGAGTTGTAATTTGTAGGATGAGCTATTATTAAGGGAGGGTTTGTTTCTATAGATGTACAAAGATTCTAAATTCGGAGTTCTGTACGGTTATTGGATCTAGTTAAAATTTCAAACTGAGTTTGTGAAGGGGATGGTCGTTTTCATTACTATGGTTTCTAATTGCGGATTGTGGAGGGCTACTGAGGGGACGGTTGGTACGGACTGACAAGCCCAAATGTTGAGAAAGGCGCACCTCCAGTTGGAGTTGAGTGCTGCCAATATACGCAGCCTTACAGCTGTCGCACGTGTATTTGTAAACAACATTGGGGCATACAGTTTTGGGGAATTCATCTTTGAACTTTAAAAAATTTGATAATTTAAGTGGGTTGACGAAGGCGAATCTAAAATTTATTTGGGGATAACTAGACTTGAGTAGTTTGGACAATTCACCTCGAATACGCAATGATAAATAACCATAAAAAGGTAATTTAATATATCTGGTTTCTTTTTGTACTGTAGTTATGGGAGTTTAGTATCAAAAGTGTTATTTAAAAATTTCTTTAATTGGTTATCGAATAGATGAGAAGGGTAATATTAAGTACACGTGTGAAAACGAAACAAATAATAGTTTACCTTTCCTGGATGTTTTAGTTAAACGGGCCCATAATAAGTTCCATACTTCACTATTTCGGAAACAAACTTTTACTGGCTTGGGAACCAATTATTTAAGTTGTATGTTTTATAAATATAAGATTAGTGCTATAGTAACATTATTAACAAGAAGTTACCGTATTTGTTCGGATTACTTTTCGGTAAACGAAGAATTTAAATTTTTAAAACAGTACTTTATTAACAATTACTACCCTTCTCATCTATTCGATAACCAATTAAAGAAATTTTTAAATAACACTTTTGATACTAAACTCCCCATAACTACAGTACAAAAAGAAACCAGATATATTAAATTACCTTTTTATGGTTATTTATCATTGCGTATTCGAGGTGAATTGTCCAAACTACTCAAGTCTAGTTATCCCCAAATAAATTTTAGATTCGCCTTCGTCAACCCACTTAAATTATCAAATTTTTTAAAGTTCAAAGATGAATTCCCCAAAACTGTATGCCCCAATGTTGTTTACAAATACACGTGCGACAGCTGTAAGGCTGCGTATATTGGCAGCACTCAACTCCAACTGGAGGTGCGCCTTTCTCAACATTTGGGCTTGTCAGTCCGTACCAACCGTCCCCTCAGTAGCCCTCCACAATCCGCAATTAGAAACCATAGTAATGAAAACGACCATCCCCTTCACAAACTCAGTTTGAAATTTTAACTAGATCCAATAACCGTACAGAACTCCGAATTTTAGAATCTTTGTACATCTATAGAAACAAACCCTCCCTTAATAATAATAGCTCATCCTACAAATTACAACTCTTTTAAACTAACCAACCGTTTTTCACAGACATATCCTTTCTAATCCTCTGACCATCCAGTATTCCCTTAGACTTTGCCAAGTATGGAGGTGGATGTAAACATTGTGTATTTACCTATTGAGGTAATTTAATTTTAGTTTTTATAGTGATGAAATTTAATTTAATTTTAGTTTTTATAGTGATGAAATTTAAATGATTTTAATTTTGTATTGATGCAATTTTCATTTTGCTTTAAGGTTTTAATTTTAATGGTTTTAATATTGTATTGATGTAACTTTCACTTTTCAATTTTGTTTTAAGGTTTTAAGACTTAACTCACTGATGATGACAAAAGATTTGTCGAAACGTCTGATGTACAAATAAATGAAAATGTTTGCCGTTGTGTTGATTCTTCTTTTCATCTGTAAGCTCCGTTTCCCTAAGGAGAAGTCAATAGTTTTGATATATATATATATATATATATATATATATATATATATATATAAAATGTTTTCTTCTTTTAGTAGGACACAAAATGGCTCACTACGCTCAGTCATTAAACAACTACCTCTGAATCACTTCCGAATCCAATAAAACAAGTATCGATTTTCTCCGCTTTTAACAATGTATCGTTTTCTGTATTTAAAAGTAATGTATGAGAGAGAAAAGGAAATACAAACGAATTTCGCTGCGATTTATTGGTTTTCATTAAAAAGTATTACACCACTCCTCGTGAGAGGAAAGTCGGGAGAGGTCGAGAGGGTGGTGGGTGAGTTTCGGGTGGGGGAAGAGAAACGGGAAAGAGGGGAAAATGCATTATTATTGTTGCAGAGCTCAATTTCTTGGCAATGCTGATCCTTTCCTTACTTATTTCTTGGGTACAAAATTGGGCTGCAGGGAAGGAATCGCCTCGGGATTTAACCATTTCTATATAATTTCACGTAAAATTTAAAGCCGGCAACAAATTTTTAGAGGGAACCATACTTGACCATTTTATAAGAGAGAGAGAGAGAGAGAGAGAGAGAGAGAGAGAGAGAGAGAGAGAAAATCGTCTTTTGCGACTAAAATAAAATGAATTTAATGAGGTACCGATTTAATCGAGAAAGAAATAATCAATAATGGGTCGAATATATATAGTCAATTTCGTCCATTGTGTCGAATAATTGATAATCGGCTTTTTCCTTATCGACGAACCACAGGATGAATCACGATAACGGAAACCCATTTAACCTTACACATAAATTTCGGAATTCCTATTGATTCATACTAGGAACCATTTGTATGAATCCCAAGATATATCTGTCAATCGACTACACATAATGCGATATATATATATATATATATATATATATTATATATATATATATATATATATATATATTATGAGCTTTTACAAGAAACTTAGAAATATATAATAAAGTCCTTTATGTACGAGTATATATAAGGGCTATTTAAAGTGATTCATCCGATTTCAACTGAGAATACTTCCGTACCTATCAACCGTGCATCAACTGGGCATACACTACATGAAAGAGGAAATCTCCGAGTTTTACAAGATCACGGCGAGAGGGCTCCAAAGTCAGACTGTGGCCTAGCCTAGCAACAAACAGTCAGTGTGAAAATGGCGTCCTCACAGCAGAAGGCGTTTTGTGTGTTGCAGTTTTCGAGCCCCCTAGGTCGCCGGATCTTACACCGTGCGACTTCTTCTTTGGGGGTACGTTAAGGATACTGTGTACGTGCCACCGTTGCCCACATCTTTGGATGAGCTCCGAACTCGCATTGTTACTGCCGTAGAGTCAGTGACAACGGACATGCTGGAGCGAGTATGGGAGGAATTCGACTATCGTGTCGACGTTGCTCGTGTAACTAGGGGAAGTCACATAGAGCATTTATGAGGTGAGAGACAAAATTTGGACAGTTTTCTTTTGGTTGATGTATCACAAATCACTCTGTATTTGTAACATTAAAATATATTCTCATTTGAAATCAGGTGAATCAGTTTGAATAACCCTGTATAATATATATATATGCCTATATATCAGACTTTTATATATTTGTAAATTTGTTTCTTTAAGAATATTTAATAACAGGTCTTACGGAAACAGTTCAGCAAACTTTGAAGAAGTTTTATAATTTTTCTGACAGACTCATCGTTGCAGAAAATATAGTTTAAAATTGAATTCTATCGCACTTATTTTCAGATAAACACTTAATTTTCTGTGAAAAGGCCAGATCACTATATATATATATGGTGGTGTAGTGGTTAGCATCGCTGACTACGAACCATCGGCCCCGGGTTCGAGACCCGGTGACGGAAGCCTCCTCGCACAAAACTCAGCTGGTCACCCTTCCACACAATAAAGAAAGTGGTTGGTAGTTAAATGGGTACCTTAGGTAGCCTAGTGGTTAAGACGCTGGGCTGCTGGTGGGGCGTGGATCGGATTTCACGTTAAACTGTAGGTCTAAGGTGGAGTGAAAAGCTTGATCTTCGTCAGAATGAACAATTCGGGAGGAAGCTAACCAAAGGTAACGAAAGTATATATATGTGTGTATATATATATATATATATATATATATATATATATATATAAAGCTTATTGAGAACAATTTATATTGGAAAATAAACCGACCAAAATTCGAATCTATAGCAACTCGTGTTCATACATGATATTCCGGCTATGGGTCCCCACTGCTGCACTAGAGATTTGAATGAAATTACCTCGAGTGCCAAGGGGATTAGTAAGGAAAGTATATATATATATATATATATATATATACACACACACACGAGTAAATATATATATATATATATATATATATATATACACACGAGTATATATATATTAGGGTGATGCACAAATCATGACCATCGTGGATTTTTAGGGATACCCCCTCATTTGTTCCAATTTGTCACAAAACACCTGTGAGAAATTCCAGGTCAAACAAATAACATTCAGAGGTCGCGCCCGCCAATTGAAAATTTGAAGATTACAAAAAATTAGAGTAAAATCAAATTTTTTGAATTTGTTCTTATTTTTGTTGCAGGTTTGTTGCAGGTTGCAGGTTTTGTGCAGGTTTGCTGCAGGCAGAGTGGTAGGTGATGCGTATATGAGCAAATGGCGTTCAAGGAAATCGGTATCGCAGTGTGCTTGTGGCAGTGTCCAGGGAGGTGCTATATCAGTGAGTCTCTCCGCCTCAATTTCTCTTCTATTCCTCTATCTTAATTGTGACAAAAATGAGATCAAGAAGGCTCAACAGATATCTGGCTGATCGGTCAACAAATAGATAAATTGAATCAAAGTAAGCTTCCATCAAAGAAAGAAGTAATTTCCTTATTCATGAATTATAAACATATCAAGAATGAAACTGTCAGAGAAGCATTAACTTCAACCGTTAATGATGTATTGGAAGTGTGGCAGAGAGCAGGAATACCAACAACCCAGAAATGTAATGTTGTGAAGAAATTAAATAAACTGTATGATGAGTGGCAAGGGCTGAAGAAGAGCAAAGGAAAAAAATCGAAGTTTTCAATAGAGAAAGAGAATACATGGAAAGAAAAATTGGATGGACTCTTTGATATTGCGCATGCAAATGCTAACGAGTTAATAACTATTGAGGAAGATAGAGAGTTTCTACGGCTACAAAGGGAAGGTCGAAAGGGTAAAATGATGGCAGTTGATAAGGATGAAGAAAAACGTCGAAAGGAAGCTGCGAAGAGACATGAAAAAATGGATAAGAAAAGGTTACATGATTCAAGTGCATTTGATGAAACAGTTGTTCTTGCAAGCAGCAGCAGTTCCTGCAGTGATTCACCTGCATCTACGGAAGAAGAAGTAGATCTGGAAGTGCCCTCAACATCCAAAAGAGGCCTTCCAAGAAAAAAATTCAAGATTATGAATGAAAATCTGCTTTCCTCATTGGATGTTGCTAAGATCAGCGACCGATCAGCCTCTTTAATAATTATTCCAACGATCGCAAATGTTGGAAAAGATCCAGAGAATTACAATGTTAGCTACTCATCGATTCGCAGGGCAAGACAGAAATCAAGAAAGAAGTTCAGTGAAAACTTGAAAGAAGAATTTCAAGCTGACAAACCCTTGATTGTTCATTGGGATGGCAAACTCCTCGAAGACATTACCGGGAATGAGGTTGTTGATCGGTTGCCAGTCCTAATCTCTGGCAGTGGAGAAGATCAACTGCTTGGAGTGCCAAATATAGATCATGGCACAGGAAAGGATACTGCAAATGCAGTACATCAGGCGATCATTGATTGGAATCTAATAGATAAGGTAAAAGGCATGTGTTTCGATACAACTGCATCGAACACAGGTCGTAAAAACGGAGCTTGTGTCCTAATTGAACAGAAAATGGAGAAAGATTTGTTGTGGTGTCCTTGTCGACACCATATCCTTGAAATCATGTTGGAAGCAGTGGTATCCCCTGCATTACAGGCTTCATCAGGCCCTGACATTCAGTTATTCAAAAGATTCAAAACAAACTGGAATAAGATTAATCTAACTTCATACGATAAATTAGAAATTATCCACAAAAGGAAAAAGAGGAAATCATCAACTTGCAGCAAGAAAAATCAATGAAGATCAACCTCGCGACGATTACAGAGAGTTATTGGAACTGACAATCATCTTGCTTGGCGGTACTCCAACGACTGGAATAAAATTCAGGAAGCCTGGGGCTTATCATAGAGCCCGTTGGATGGCGAAAGTCATTTATTCAATGAAATCTTTATGTTCAAAGTCAGTTCAAAATACAGCAATAGAAGAAAGAAATCTAAAAGAAATTTGTTGGTTTTCTGTTTCAATTTATATTAAGCATTGGTTTTCAGCACCCTGCGCAGCAAGTGCTCCACGAAATGATCTGAGTCTTCTCAAGAATCTTCACAGCTACAAAAGCACAAATGAACAACTAGCAAATGCTGCTTTAGAAAAATTCAAGAATCATTTGTGGTATCTCTCAGAAGTTGATCGCATTGGCTTTCTTTGATGATAAAATCAGCTTTGACACCAAAAGAAAAATGAAGGAGGCTCTTACAAAATCTTCGGAGCCAGATCCTCCAAAGAAGACACAAATAGACATCAAACATTGACAATAAGCAGCTTGAAGATTTTGTAACTGCTAACACAAAGTCCTTCTTCAGTATACTCGGATTGTCTTCAACGTTCTTGAGCAAACCAGTAGAAAATTGGCTTCTCGATGAGAATTATTGGGTTTGCAAAGAACGTAGTGAATCACATGAAAGTTGTTAATGATATTGCTGAAAGAGGAGTGAAATTGATTGAAGATTATAACAAATTAATTACCAATGATGAACAACAGAAGCAATATCTACTGCAAGTTGTATCAAATTATCGGAAGAAGCTTCCGGACAAAACTAAGAAACTCTCGTATCTTTGACGCAACAGTAAAATTTACGAGTATATCCATTCTATGTATCTATTGTAAATATCTATTGTATTGTATCTGTTTTATGAACAAATGGAAAAGAGGAAGGTGGTATGATAGGCCTCGTGGGGAACTTCCACTCAAAAAAAAAGTAACGTGACGCTTGCTGTACCTCCTGGGTGTCATGGAAATCAGCAAATTTTCAAATGGCGGGCGCGACCTCCAAATATTCGAATTTTGACTCGAAATTTCCCCAGGATCATTTTTCCACCAAATTAAACCAAATGAGAGGGTATCTCAAAAATTTGAAACAAAACATTTTACTCCCCCACTTTTGCATCACCCTAATATATATATATATATACATAT
>JAJOZX010005615.1:97500-195000 GCA_023014485.1 Bathynomus jamesi
CAGAAGTATTACAAAATCTTTAAGTAAATGCGTTTGTTGGCAAACATCCCATAAGTAATAGATGACTTAAGAACTTTTGCTCAAAGATTACGATATATATATAGGGTGAGTCAAAAGTCTGGAACATAGGAAAGATAGGAAACTTTTATTGCAAAAAGACATGTATTACAAGTAATGTTATAAAATGTGCACTATATGTTCTCCTTTCACTTGCAGACATTTCTGGACTCTGTTTCCCCACTCGACCTGGACTCTTTCCAGTACATCGGGCTGGATTGCAGCACAGGCTAACATTATTCCTATGTTTCCGGACTTTTGACTCACCCTGTATATATATATAATATATATGACGATCTGAAATAGTAAGTTTGCAGTCAAATTTATCACCCTGAATTACCATTCAATCACATTTACTCAATACGAAACCACTTATATTAAAGATTACAATCCTTCTTATCTATAAGAACAGATGTTCACCAGATGTTCACGAAGATATGAGAAATTGGAGCGGAATTTACGGCTCAGCACGTCAGCATGTCTTCCTTTCTTCGCTACACACTTCAACCTCCTTCTTACACAACCGCGTTTGCTACATTTTCTCAATTACACTTCTCTCGGCCGCTGGTAAATCGGAGGACACAGCGGTCCTTCGGCACGGAATCCGCATGGCAGCTGGCCGACCTCTCTCGGCGGCCTCTTCTTTGGGGGGGTGGGGGGATACGAGGGAAAACGAGGGAATATGGTATAACAAACTGACTGAGATTTCCCTGTGCCTGCAATGTTGCAGAAATCGCAAGAGAGAGGATTAAGAATTGCAAATAGAGATTCATCTCTAACGAAATGGCGAGCCAAGTCTAAATGCCTTTGTGTGATGTAAGTTATAAAGTCTTTCTTCTTTCTTTATGGCATATTCACTCGAGTTTTGTCTGTATTAAAGTTTCTTTATATGCGATGATAACTTTGCATCACCATTTATTATAATAAATACAGGGTAAACAAATATATATGTACACTATAAACAATAAAGCTGTGTACGAAATGAAAATTTTAAATTGTTTGGTTTCCTTTTCCATGTTAAAAATAGGTTAACGATTAAAGGTTTCTTTCAGAATTATGTTCTAAATTGGGAACCGCATAAACACTAACCAGGAACTTACTGGCTCTCCTTCTGGCCCCGTATACCGAAAAATTATATATAAAACGGAACCGATACAATCAGTGTTAGGAATGGTAAAATTACAAAAGGCCCATTAAGGTACTTCCTCTTGAAGGCTTTATAAGCTTTATTGTACACCGTATATTGAAATCACACCTATACATCTACTGTCATTCAATATAAAGAATGCACAGAATCCACTAATAAAATATTTTCAATCTAACAAACGAATGAATATATACAGGGTAGTCCATAAGTCTCAATCGGTTATAATTAAAGCGAAAATCCATCTAGCGGAGCTCACGTTCATGTAAACGGTAACAAAAGAAAAAATATTCGTCGAGATGGTTATATTTTGCATTTTGAATAATCAATAAATATTTCTACGTAAACTTATTATAAACTTTTTACTGTGTTTGATTTTTTTGTATTTTCGCTTTAATTATAACAATTGGGACTTGTGGGCCACCTTGTGTATATATATATATAATGGTGAAACAAATTACAAAGATATATTTCTATTCATTTGATGCTGTATTTTCTGTATGGATTATTGGCAAGGTGACTTCCCCTTGTCGCACCTGAGACCAAATAGTGTGCAGCTCCGACGTACGTATTGTGAGCGGTGCGTGCATACACGCAAGTGTCGCGGGAGCGATGCAAGTAAACACTCGAAACCAATCAAGAGTCTGGGTCCCTTCTTGCGTCTTTTGGCAGGTTTCACTTCCAATCGAGTTCCTTTGTGCCTCTTAATTACTTCATGAAGTGACGGACCTGGTTTCATACAAGCAAAGGTTAGCAAGAAGACCCAACAATGTAACGCCATATATATATATATATATATATATATGTAAAGAACGACGTTTGTGTGGAAGAGCGTCCGCGCAAGAAGAGGAAAAAGAACGAACAAAATGAAAAATGAGGCACCTCCCAGGAATCGAACCCAGGATCATCCAATTGCCGGTCGGACATGCTATCCACTACACCAAGGTCCTCGATCAATCAGAAGTCGTAATTCTCCTACATATGAGCGGAATCGAATGCCCTGAGGCAGCACCTTCTCATGTCGTACATGAGAAGGAAAAAGAAAAACGATTCGAAGGCCTTTCGTGTATTCAAGCTACACCTCGTCATTCCCTGACGAGGTGTAGCTTTGAATACACGAAAGGCCTTGGAATCGTTTTTCTTTTTCCTTGTGGGTTTGCAGCATTCATTCATTTCACGTGTTTTATTGTGAAATTCATCCCATATATATATATATATATATATATATATATATATAATATTCAGTGGCGTGCATTTAGGGTAAGCTAGGTAACTGCTTCCTACCCTGATAAAAATCTTATTAAAGATATTAAAGACAATACCATATTTTTCAGAATAGTCTACAGTACATACCCACTAGCCAGTTATGAAGTTTATCATTAGCTACTATAATTATATAATATGTACAATTTGTACATGTAGTGCGTGTGCTCGCACGCTATACCGCTTACCCTGTAGACGTACCCACCGCACGCCACAGATATATATATATATATATATATATATATATATATATTACATACACCTTGTTACGTTGTAAACCTTGTTTGGGTTCCGTGCGTCGGTCTTTCTTCACACGAAGGTCAAGCTGGTGGCCCCGCCTCTAGTCCTGGCTTGGTGGAGGAGCGAGTTGCTCTCTTGCGCTCTCCATCGTACATAGCCAGGTACACCCGGCTCATCTGGTACCGTCCTGAGCCAGGCATCTAGTCTTCTCTTGAAGACTTCAACTTTGACCCCTGTAATGTTTCTGAGGTCCTTTGGAAGCTGGTTGAAAATTCTTGGTCTCCTGACAACCAAGCTATTTTTCTTCACATTTGCGGAGGTTCCTTGTCGGGCCTTTAATTTGGGAACACTACACATTCTACCTTTCCTATTTTCCAGCGTTGTCTGGATGGTAATTGGGTTTTGTTTGAGGTTTGGTACCAGTTTTTCGATAATTTTCCATATGAAGATTATGCAGTGCTAAACCTAAGGATTTTTTAGTGGGTGGGTGATTTCACAAACTCGTCATTGTGATGTTGCATTAAAATACACCTTTTCTGTATTGTTTGTACAATACAGAAAATATCTGCAAAATTAAAACACAGCTGTTCAGTAAAACAATGGGTATCGTATAAGAAAATGCAATCAATTAGTAAACTGTATTTGTAAGACTAAGGAAGTTTTTTCAACATATATACCTACATTTTCATTTATAATTATATTCATATTACCTCCACAGTGTCAAGTGAATAATAAGTCATTCAATGAAAAATAATGGCAGTTAAAAATAAGCACAAAAATACAAAAAAATTGCGAAATTATTCATTACATAGATGCACATAACGCATGTAATACATCATTAATTTATCATCTGTCAGTAATTATTACAGTTAGCTATTGCTTAACGCGAATTCATATTTCACAATTTCGGAAAAAAACGAGATACAGTGTAATCATTAGCGGTAAATTTTACAAGAAGACAATCTTTCAGTAAAGAGAAACATATTCCTAATTTTCTTGCCTCGTTTAATACGATTTTAAGTTACACGGTGGTTTTCAAGAGTGCTCGTGTTACGCGAGAGCTCCCTAGTATGTGAGCTCAATTAGATATTTCGCCATTACTACGGAAAAACCTTTTTACAGCTGGATTGTTTTTATAGGTTGATGTTTGTGGCTCTTTGTATTGTCGACGCTTAGCCTGAAGAAATTTTGCTACTGCTGGACGTGGATCAAAATGACCTGCACCAACACCATTTAATGCAATAAGCAATCTGTTGTTGGCACCCTGCAATGACATCGCAAGCCTTCTGTCACTACGGAAAATATTATAATGCGATACCACTCTTTCTACTGCCATTGAATGTGGAGCTGCAGTGAGAACAAGATTCACGAGTGCTGTAAGTGGAGAGTCAGGAGTTTTGGTCACAGCTTCAGAAATATGTTTGAATTTCGTGTTGATGTCTTCATGTTCGTTCAACCTCGGATTGTTGATAAAAATATCAATACAATCGTCAGTAAGTTTCATAGAGTCAAAATGTCTGTTCATTTTCCAAAGAAGAATATTAGCTTTCTGGCCCTAACTTCAGGAGATGTCGAATTAAAAACCTCTGAAATTTCTTTTAACAACGCATTTGCTCCTTCGTCCATTCTCTTTTGCAAGAAATTCTTAATTGACTCAAGTGTCTCATGCCTAATAGCACTGAAAGAGCGATTTGATAACGTGACGAACTGATTAGAAATTGCTCTTCTTGCTCTCCTTCTAACTGCACCTGTATCTTCTCTTGCCTCCTTATGTTGATCGCCATCAGTTGTCGGTTTACTTGTTCCTGCACCTTCGTCTACATCTCCCAATTTCTCCTCCCAACCACCGATATATGGTTTGTCCACCATCGTCGTGATACGCTCGATGTATCGAGTTTGGATTGCCGGAATATCGAACAATATTATGTCTGTTTTTTGGAATTCCTTTTGTAGACAGGCAAAGTGATGAAGAATTTCAGCCATTAAACCAGTCAGTCTATATTGTTGGCCTCCTGCCTCCCACATACGCAAAAAACCAGACGCCTGTTGCTTAGTGATTCTATCATCAGTGGTGGAGATGCTTTCCCAGAAAGCAACACATGCTGGCAGATTGTTAAGTAGACTGACGCACATTGCTTGGACATGTTGGGCAAATTGTACTTCTGGTGGATTAATAAACTGTTTGAACGTCAACCCTAGTTTTTTGCATTCAATTTTCACCTGGGGATACCATCGCTTCAATTCAGGAACAGTTGTGATTAACTCGTGAAACGCCAAACCAGTTCTATGGCACACACACCATATGCAAGGAACCAGCCGTTGTAGTTCATCATTCAGTTTCTTCCACAACCCAGAATTGATACCGGTGTTGGCTGCTTCACCATCAGTTGTAAGGGATAACAGCTTGTCGAAAACAGGTGCATTGAAGTTAATTTCATTCATGTTGTCGCTCTCCGTGTCGTCATCATCACTTGAATCTTGGCCTTCTGGCGCTAGATTATTATACTGAAATGATGCATCGCCAGGCCTCTCTAAGCTTCTACCGAGAGCCTCCAGTAAGCCATTAGCTCCTCCTTCAACAGGCTCCACAGCTGCAAGAAAACGTGTAGTAATAACGCCATCTCTCACCAATCTTGCAGTCACAAACTTAATGCCTAGTTGTTGACGATCACATGATCCATCAATTTGTATTCCCAAAGCATCGCATTGATTTATTTCTTCAATGAGATTCTCCTTAAATACATCACCAATGCATGACAACATTTCATAGTATATATTTGTCGTGCGATAGTGCATATCTGAACCTGTGGGTCTAAATGGTTCCATGTTGCAATCCCAGTCTTGGGAAAACTTCTGTACAAGTTGGTTGGTAAAGATATTGGTGAGACTCCCTGATGGCGAGGAATATCCTGATACGGTTTCACACTGAGTGTCATTGTAGCAGTCCATTGCCAGGCGAAGTAATTGTGAAACTTCCTGGATTCTATATCTCTTGAAGAGATTCAGCAAAGGATGTTTGTCGCTCTGCTTTTGAAACTGATCATGTAATTTGCTTGCCTCTAGTGCAGCTGCATGTGGTTTACCCTGAAGATGCTCAATTAAGCGCTGTGCTCCAAGCTTACCTTCTGTTCGTGCTCCCGTACTGGATGCATAAGGTACACTTCTGTTCAATGAAACCTTCTCAGCATCATCTATGAAACTGCAACAAACATTACACTTAACAAACAATAGAGTTTGTCTTTTATCCTTGTTTTTAATTCTTGTAAGAACCGAATCTGATGAATACATGTTCAACAATCTGTTAATATTAAGAGGTAAGCCCATATAGTACGATGTGGAATCAGTAGAAGTGGAAGATAAATTGGCCACATCCGCATCTTGACCAATACTTGAAGCTGAGGTCTCTGGGTATGGACATTGAGAATAGGCTGTATTTGAACACTCAGATGGCATAATTGAAGAACTTGTCAACCCTGTATCACTGGCCGTTGTAGATGTCAATGGTCGTTTCATTAGCTGTAATTCCAACAGACTGAGGTTCTTTACTATGTGTTTTATTGTTCGACTTGAAAAAACTAGATATGTCCATTGAACCAACAGAATCATCTTTTTTTAATTTTTTACGACTAGACATTTTAGTATTCAAATACAATCTGTAATAGACAACCAATATTAGTGATGTATGAATTTAATTTAGCATAATAAGGTGAATTGGTTACTAAAACATAAAAATATTTTTAGTAGAAATAAAATAAACAACAATAAAGTAAATTTATAGCTAATTGAAAGAGCAATGAATATCAATAAAAAATCTGATTGGTTTCAACAATCTGATATGCCTATATAAACTATAAATATAACCTATATAAACTATAACCTATATAAACTATAAATATAACCTATATAAACCCCCACTATTATTTAATAACAAATATTAATAGTGTATTAGTCTTGTGTATTAGTAATTGTGTATTATTAATAGTATATTAGTAGTAAATATTAGTCTTGTAGGTTATCTCCCCCCCCCCACTATTAATAACAAATATTAATAGTGGGGGGGGGGAGATAACCTACAAGAAGAAGAACCTACAAGAAGCATAAATAAAGTATTCAACAATTTTTAATGAAAAAATAATATACATTTGTAGGTAATACCATGTAATATTGTTTATATATACTGTAGTCTCATTATGTATGAAAATAAAAATATTGTGATAAATATTACGGATAATAAAACAACCAATTATTATATTTTGAACTAGGTAAATAGAATAAAATAGGATAAACAGTATACAAATATATAATTATGCAATATAAAAAATTGCCATTGTAAAAGACCCAAACACGCATTCATGTGTCACTCGCTCAAGATTGGCATAATTAGGCCCTGTAGCTGTAGCTATGCCTACCTGCTACCTGCATATCAACCATTATGTAATAGAGTCATGCAAATGAATACATAAATGCATAATTGCATTAGAATAAATAATTTCAATCACATAAACATAGGAAATAGGTTGTTTCATATTTGCTTCAATAATCAAAGTTAGGCCGCCATCTATGATTCCATCACATTACAATTATATACCAAGGCAGCATCAGCAAGTCAATATCTTAATACTGCAATATAATATGAGTAAAATTAAACTATGTAATAGAACTTATAGAAAACAAAGTTATTTATTTACCTCTATCCCCTTTAAAAGCACTTAAATTAAAAGCAACAGAATTGAACAGATCAAGCTGGCTATTTCACTCATTGCTTTAGTATTAGGGCCAGCATGGGTCTTGTTTACAACGGATTTTATGGCAAATGTCAAACTACCGATTAGATTTATAGCCAAGTTGGCGACTTTGGCTGTATTCTTTTGGCTGCTTTATCCATGGATTCGACCGAGTTTTATTTAGATGATTGAATACAGTATTAATTTGGTCTTTTAACTGGATGGGTGAAATCTATTTAGTGGGTGGGTGAAATCCTTTACTGGGTGGGCGATCACCCACCCAGTTAACATGTTAGATTTAGGCCTGAGATTATGGTATACCTCTCTCTTCTTCTTTTCAGGGAGTACAGATTTAGTTTGCGTAGTCTTTCCCAGTAGTTGAGTTCTTCGCAACCATCAATTTTGACTGTGAAATGTCTCTGCGTTTCTTCTAGTTTATTAATTTCTTCCTTTTTATATGGGGACGTCAAAACTGAGCAGTATTCAAGTTTGGGTATGATCAGTAGGGTGTATCATGCTCAGGTCGAATATTGAAAAACTTGGAATTTCAAGATTGGCACTATGTATTCTATGTAAAATTGAATTTTAAGATGGGTTCGTCTTCTGCAACTTTTGCGAAAAATCGCATTTAAGTGTTCAAAATCGCACTTTTTGGTAAAAAAAAAAGGGATTTTCGGCCAATTTCAAAGACTTGGTAGCCTCAAATGACCTCCATATGTCCCATATTGTTCACATACACCCTTAAGCATTTCTAGGGGCAGGCTTGGACCCATTTAAGATCAGCCAAAGTGGTTCATAACCCGTAAAATAACTAAAATCACCCAAAATGGCCCAAAACTAAGAAACTGTATGATTTTTAGTCTCCTATACACCACATTTCGCGGCTGTTCCCAATTTTTATTTATTTTCTTTTCGGCATCACTGAGTGTGATGGCAGCTGCCCCCACCTTTCCGCAAGCTGCCGTGACGTTTAACCTTTTTTTTTGCAAATTGCAATTCTTGTTTAATATTTGTATAAGTCCTCCTCCACCCTCAGCTTGTCTAGCAGGTCTTGTAGAGATCTAAAACATGTTCATAATGTCTTGCTTTGACTTGAAAACTGGCAACAATTCTCTGTGATCGATCCTAGCACGAACAAAACTATCTCTTCTCTCCTGCCCATACACTGCATGAGCTGCAGCTGAAACTTCCTGGACTGCTCTTTCACAGCTTTGAGTGTGAACTGAGAAGTTCTCAACTTCAAGTGGAGACCTGAGAAGCTCCTCAACTTCTCCTCTTGACATCTTACAAGTGAAGAGTGGCTCATACAGTTTTTCCTTATCTCAATTAATCAGAGTAATTGGAGAAGTGGCATCAAAATTCAGTTTAGGGTTTCTATGAGTTCTCAGACTCACGTCTCCATACTCAGACTTACCTCTGATCTTCTTGATTATCTCAACCCCCCCCCTCATGCCCTCTCCTCCTCATCCTCACTGCACAAGAGAAAGGCAATGAGGTTCTCACTGTGAGCATGATATGCTCCACGAACTTTATGTTCCTGACTTCAGAGGTCTGGCTTCTCAGCAGTCCCAGAGCGGTCACAATATGGTGAGGTCCATACCTCATGTGGTGCTTCACCTTGATCTCAAAATACATCGTGAAGTAGAAGTCCAGGCAGAACTTCAGCAGCACCTCCAGCTTCTTCAACACCTCCCCCTTCAGACCATGCTGCCTCATCCACAGCATCAACAGAGCCTCACCTGTAGTCAGCCAGCGTGACTGATTCAGTAGGCCACACTTCAGACCAGCAACTTCCTTGCTCAAATCTCCTGTCTTGAGAGCTTTGATCAGCAGGTAGCAGTTCTTCTGGTCAGTGCTAAGGTTCTGTACAATGTCTTCTGGCAGTTCAATTATATCTTCTTCTCCTGGCAGAGCCTTGAAGCTAAAGTTGACAGGTATGTCATTGATCTTCTCCAAAAGTTTTCCTATTGGGCCACTGAACACAGACTTGTGCGTGTAGGGACCATCAAGCTTGATGATCATGTGCCTGAGGCTGAGATGATTAATATGCAACTGGCATATCAGCCAGTGACACTTGTGACCTAGCAGTCTCTCCAAGTGAGTGATGGCTCCTCCATCAGGTCCTGTGTTTGTGTTGGTAGAGTCACCACCAAGGACCACAATAGTATCTTTAGCACCATGAGCACTAATCCACTCAAACAGAGCCTGAGCTATGTTCAGTGCAGGTTTCTCATTTTCTTCAGGTTCTTCTGGTGTACAATGGAAGAGATACTTCCCCTCAGGTTCCCAGGTAACACTATAGTGCTCTTCAGTTGTAATATCAGGATGGAAGCGGCCAGTTTCTTCATTGTACCTCATGATCTTTGTCTTTTTATCTTGTTTTCCATCAAAGAAAATTCCCTTGATATCCTCTCCCTCTGTCCTTTTCTCCAGGGCCTCCACCGAGGCACCTATTACAGACTCCTTGCCCTTCCACATCTTCATCCTGTCAACAGCTAGATATGCCTTATCAGCAGATAGATGGCCAGCTTTGATGAGATCTTGCAAGAAACCAGTTGCAATGGCTGCTGCAGGAGTGTTTGCTACCTTGAACCTGACTGCAGCCGCAGCAGCGCTTGAAATATCCATGTAGTTCCTCCTGGCAGAGGTGGAGACTTTGCCAGTGTTGACACTGGAGCTTGTGCCTGGTGCAATACTGGAAAAATCTGTGTCAGCAGTAGGAGCTGCTCTGCCTGGAGACTCTTGCAAGGAAGTCACCTCAGCTTCATCTTCATCACCATCATCAGCTCTAAGCAGTAGCTCCTTTTCTTCTTCCACTTTTCTGTTTCTCTTCTCAGCTGCCTTCTGTTCTTCCTCCTTCCTCTTAGCAGCCTTCACCTGCTTCACTGTTTCCTTCACATCAACAGATGCCATCCGGAAGCCAGAAACTTCTGAGGTTTTGATCCTCTGGTAATGGAGCCACTCTAGCTCTAGCTTTGGAATCTTCTGAGGCAGAGGACAGTCACAAGTGACATGAACTCTAGCAGCACAGCCAGAGCAACCAGATGCTTCAGTTCCACAGAGAGTGATATCATGTCTGTAGGTTATGTCAAACAATGTATCAAGTTCAGATATTCTCTTCTCTCTCTTTGCAGCTTTCACTCTGCCATTCACTAGGTCAATCATTTCATTCCACCTGACAAGAATCTTCCTGGCAATGGATCTCTCTTGAATGATCACAGAAGGAGTGAAATTGGTATTGCTTTAGCACCACTGTGCCAGTACCAGTGATGCCAAGTCCTTAGCCAAATCTTGCAGAGGGTACTGAGCTCTCTTCATATCATCCAGAAACAGCTTCTCTTCCTGGAGGAGGATTCCTCTCTGAAACACAGCTCTCCAGGTTGGAACTTCTGTGGGAAATAACTGCTTGCCTGGACACAACAGATCACTCAGCTTTGAACCAGAACTTTTTCTGGTCTTTCGTCCTTGCTTAGCCATGGTGGCTACACAATCTTCACCAAGCTTTGTATCTGAAACATAGAAAATTATCACAGTGAAACTCTAGTAGCCTATAACAGCTGTTACAATGGTTTTGTTTGGTAAGAAACCGGTCTGTTACATTTGTACTAGAGTGTATGTCCTGCACAGCTGTTTTGTACATAACCAGAAGACGAAAAAGTGGAAATTTGAACACTTAAACGTGATTTTTAGCAAATGTTCAAGAAAACAAACCCCTCCTAAAATTTAATTTTACATAGGAATACATACTGCCAATCTTGAAATTGGCGCTTCAATGAGCATGATACACCCTAATGTTCAGTGTTCTCAGCAGGGGAATCATTACTGTCTTGTCCTTCCTTTTGAACGTCCTTAGTACCTGTCCCGCGACTCTTTTTGCTTTGTTTATTGCTATCTGATTTTGTCTCGAATTTGGCATCATCGGACATTATTAACCCCAAGTCGACCGCTTTCGTGATTCTCTGAATTTCTTGCCTATCTGGAGCATAATATGCAGTCTTTTTAAGTTCCTCATTTCTACCATATCTCAAGAGCTGAAATTTCTCGGTGTTAAATGTCATATTGTTGTCTTCTGACCATTTGTATATTTTGTTTGTGTCTCTCTGCAAGGCCTCTACTTCGTTTGCATCGCTCATTTTTCTGCTGATCTTTGTATCGTCCGCAAATGATACAGTATATACACCATATATATATATATATATACATACTATATATATATATATATATATATATATATATATATATATATATATATATATATATATATTTTATGTGTGTGTGTGTGTGTGTGTACACATGTGGATACTCCATAGTTAAGAGACCAATAGGATAAACACTATAATGTGGTTACAGTCAATTAACCTTTTGCTGCACAAAGTCTCCCCCATTATAAGTCGGAATAAAATCGTCAGGCGCTTGTCTGAATAAATATAAAATCAATAAAGTGAATGCTCAAAACAACAGGTTAATTACAAACCTCCAAAAAAATAAATTTTTCTTTGGGTTAAAAAGGTTAATTTGTATATATACAGGGTGCGGCATAAGTCGCTTTACTGAGAATAAAGAAATCACCTTGTGAAGAATAGTATATCGAAAAAAATTATTTTTATATTTGGCTGCACTGATTTGGCAACACTGATATGGCAACACTTAACTTAACCTAACGAAATGGTGCTCCACCACATTTCGGAAGAAATGTTCGTGCATTCTTAAACGATAATTTTTCAGAATGGATAGGACGTCGTTGGATAATCGAATGGCTTCCTCGGTCACCCCATGTCATTATTTATTGCGGGGTATAATCAAAGATAGAGTCTACGGCCAGAAACTTTGGGACTTCGATCACATGAAGACTTTGATACGCCATGAGTTCGAGACGTTGAATAATAACACAGAACTGTGTTGCGCTATTTGTTGTTCAGTGTTCCAAAGATGCAACGTGTGTATTGAACATGATGGAGGACACTTTGAACAATTTCTGTAATAAATAATAAATATTATTCTTCACAAGGTGATGTCATTATTCTCGATAAAGTGACTTATGCCGCACCCTGTATAAAATAAATAATAATGAATATATAAATAATACACAGCCTGTGTATGGAACAAAGATCCCTTCTAGGATATTAAATCTTCCATGGTTCGAATAAGTAATAGTAAATGGCAAATACTAAGTTTTTTTCTTTGATAGATAGATAGATAGATAGATAGAATAACCTTTATTAATAATAATAAAATAAATAAATTTTTTCAATTTACAATGACATGAATAATTGTGAAGCTCGACTATTTATTTATTTAATTTGGCCCTTAAGCTTTAGGCTTTACTGGGCTCTTATTAAAAAGAAGCAGCTAGTTGTTATAAATTAATAATAATGAATAAATAAGTAAGTAAATAAGTATTATTAATAGTTAAAACGTGTATTACAATATTAAACAATATTAATGGACAATACTAAACAATATTAATGGACAGTAATCCTAGATTTTTGTTAGTATGCCATTATTAATCGGGATTTCAACTTGGTTTTAAACAAATTTACATTTACAATATTTTTTATATCGGCATGCAAGTCATTCCATAGTTTCAATCCAATGAAAATGGGTAGTTTTTGAGATGAAGACACTAAATTGAGATATAACAAGCTTTGATCTATTTCTGGTCTGATACTAGTGGATTTCTTGATGAGTTACAAAATATCTATTTACCGATTGCAAATTAATGATTTTGTTCTTACACTTGTAAATAAAAATAAAATGTGCCAGTTTGGTTATATCGTTGAGCTTTAGTAGGTTTAGCTCTTTAAATAATGCACTAGAGTGATCAAGGAAATCAGCATCAGATAATAACATTATTGCTCGTTTTTGGATGACAAAGATACCATTTAATGCGTTGTTAGCGGAGTTTCCCAAAACAAGAGTGCAGTATGTTATATAAGGAAGAACAAGAGTATGATAAAGAGTCAATAAAACTTGTTTAGGGACTACATTTCTAAGTTTAAACATTATAGCAACGCTCCTTGAAATCTTTTTCGCGATATAATTTACATGATCACTCCATTGCAAATTCTTATCTAGCATTACACCAAGAAATTTTGTTACAGTACACTCCTTTATGCCGATTTTATTAACATTAAGTTCATCAAGATATACATTTCTTTTATTAATAAAAATCATGAAATTTGTTTTACTGGTATTTAGGAAGAGTTTATTGGTGGTCAACCATTTCATTACACTGATGAATTCTGAATGAAATATATTCTTAGCTGTATTAGCATCTTTGCAAGAAAAAAGAAAGTTATATCATCTGCAAACATTATGAAGTTCAGTATATCAGATGAACGTGGAAGGTCATTTATATATAATAAAAATAACAGTGGACCCAGAACAGCCCTGCGGCACACCATGTTTGACAAACGCTTAGTTGAGCAAACCTTATTTACTGATACAAAATTATATCTTTTGGACAAATAACTTTTAAACCAATCACTGATTGCTCCTCTAAAGCCGTAACAATATAATTTATTAAGTAGAATATTATGGTCTATTACATCAAACGCCTTACTCAAATCCATAAATATTGATATCATTATTTCTTTGTTCTCCTTAGCTATATTTACATTTTCTATAAGATTAAAATAGCCATTTCCGTTGTTTTATTATTACGGAAGCCATATTGATTTGGAGATAATAAATTGTAGGATTCTAAATATCACTGCATTCTACTTTTTACAATTTTTTCAAAAACTTTGCTAAACACAGATAATGAACACACCGGCCTGTAATTTGTTGCTAGTGTAGGATCACCCCCTTTAAAAAGGGGTGTTATACAACCAGTTTTTAGCATTGATGGGAATATTCCTTTGAAAATACTTTGATTGATAATTTTAGCCAAAGTTACAGATATCTTATCTTTAACAAGTTTCAATATAGGTACAGGAATGTTATGAATGTTATTTTTTGTATTTTTTAATTTACCAATAATATTCTGGACCTCAGTAGAGGTAGCAGGAACAAAAGAAAATAAATTTAGTGGGCTGGGTGGCATATATTCTAGAGGTGAGTGATCATTATTTATTAATTGTGAGCGAAGCTTATCCGCTATTGAAGTAAAATGTGCATTTAAAGAGTCTGCAATAGCAGTATCATCAGTAATTTCTTTATTATCAACATTTAATTTCTCCATTGAATTTTTCTTAATTTGTTTTCCGAGAAGATTGTTTATGGTTGTCGAAGTGTTTTTCGTGTCTCCTTTATGTTTGGAAAATTGATTGTTATAATAGTTATATTTTTCATGATGGAATCCCAACGCGGGCAACGGGTTCCTAGCAAAGAGGCCCCAAAATATAGCTTCCCTCACCCCTATTAATGTATATATGTGAACAAATCTGCACTCCTACGTACATGAGCTGAGTATCTGAATTTCATATTAAGATGATGTAAGTAAAGTTAGGCTGTTGACAGTATATACAGGGTGGTGCAAAAGTCTGGACCCATAGGCAATTTACTATATAAAAAATATCTTTCGATTTTTATAATAGTTTTTATAATTTAATTTTTGTTTATAAATTTACTAAATATTTTTCAGATTGTTACCCTATGGCAGACAAGTTAACAATAGCAGAACGAATAGAGCTTGTGCTTTTGTACGCAAAAGAAGGAGCCACCTCACGTTCAGTCGCAAATTTCCTTATGCCTCGATTATACGAAATACCATTACACTTATTGTAAATTCTGAACTAGAACGTTAAATTTAACATAATTTAGTCACTGGTGTATGGTTAATTAAATTTCATTTCATAATAAACTTCCTGCAGGCCACACTTTTTTTCCATATAAACCGCCTATGGGTCCAGACTTTTGCACCACCCTTTAGTGCTATACTTTTATTGTGTTTATGTAAATTGTGTTTTGGACATTATGACATTAGTTTATTAGTGATGTAAGTTATATGTTTCCTTCCTTTATTCGCAGGTTATGGCAAGTATACGAAGTAGCGTGAGCTTGTGGCTTTTTGACAAGAAGCCCCTCAAACCCTCGGAAATTCCAAGGAACCGTCTTCCTTCATGTGAGCAGGTTCTTTTGCTCTTCTACCATTTCCATACGGAGGAGCAGAAGACCATTCCGGAGGCAGCGAAGGATACAGCAGAGGTGGTGAAAGAGATATAGGCAAAGGCGAACCTTCCGACATCTGACATAGCGTTCTGCGTGAAAAAACTCCAGAAGCTGATCGATCGCTATGGCAGCTTGAAGAAGCTGAAATCAAGAAAGTCCGAAAGAGAAGCTATGAATCGAGAGATGTTCAAGTCCGACATGGAGGAGATCTTCGACATTAGGCACTCGAAAACCATGGAGATGAAGATTCCAGAGGAAGACAAGGCTTTTTTGGAAAAGCAGCGGGAAGATCACATGTCATCAATGGCCGGGGTTGACCTCAAGTTCGTCAAAGTAGGGGAAAAGAAAAGAAAGAGGGAGTTGGCCATGATGAAACAGAAGGAGAGATGAAGATTTCAAAATCCCGTGTCCGACTTCGCGAAAATTTCCCCGGATTGCAGCCAGTAAGGGTGTCTGGGACAACAACATCACTGTTGCATGGAACCGAGACAATCTGTCAATAGGACAAACGACGTCTTCCTTCTCCGCAGTCGCTCAGAGCCTTGGGCACGATGTTTCGGAGCTGGTCATCTCCTCCTCCACGGTTTACCAAGCCCGGAAGAAGAATCGCGCAGGCTGTGCGGCACAGCTCGTGAGTGACGGAATTCCCGACGTACCACTCGTTCTCCACTGGGACGGTAAGTTACTCTACGATATTTCTGGGGGAGCAAATTTGCAGGATCGTATCGCCGTCCTGGTGACCAGGGAGGATACTGAGGAATTCTTGGAGTTCCAGCTGCTACCGACGGCACTGGAGAGCAAGTAGCTGCGATGGTCATGAAAGAGGTCCGAGGAGATGGAATGGAACCAAGAATCATTGGCATGGTATTCGACACGACAGCATCGAACACTGGGATGATACAGGGAGCCTGCATCCGGATTGAGCAGGAGTTAGGGAGGCCGCTGCTCTGGTTTGCTTGCAGACATCACATTCATGAAGTGATGCTCAAGGAAGTCTTCGACTTTAGCCGTGGACTGTCGTCAGGACCGGGTATTGGCCTCTTCAGAAGGTTCATAAACCAGTGGCCCTTCATCGATCAGTCCAAGTACGTCAATGTGGAACAAGATTCGGACTTTGTTGAACGATTCGCTTCTCATCCATTTTATGGACCTCGAAAGATGGAGATGATGTCATTCCTGAGCAACGTTCTTAAGAGCGGTAATCATCCCCGCGAAGATTATGAGGAGCTCTTGCTCCTCTGCTACATCTTCTTGGGGGGAACGATTGCCAAAGTTTCCTTTCGGCCCCCTGGTGCATATCATCTCGCTCGATGGATCGCTAAGGCCATATATGCCCTGAAGATCACTATCTTCGAGAATGAGTTCACCATGACAGATAGTGAAGCCAGAAACATGAGACGAGTGGCACTTTACGTGTCACTTATCTACATCCGCGACTGGCACGAAGCATTGGTTCCACAGTGGGCCCCCAAAAATGATTTGGACTTAATCCGAACTCTCTAAGGCTATCCTGATCCAGAAGTTGCTGCAGTGGCGGGAAAGGGGATTAAACGGCACATCTGGTATCTTTTTGAACAGATGATCGGATTGGTCCTCTTTGACGAACGAATCGATCTGGCGGAGAAGCGAACCATGGTGCAAAACATGAATCATCCGAAGTATAAAAAGGGAGTGAAGAGGTTGGAGGGGAAGGTCGTCAACCTCAATGTTTCTCCCTCTCATTTTGTAACAGAGCCGACATTCCTGGAGAAGGATCCAAGTGAGTGGGGGAACGATGATACCTTCAAGCTAGCTCTACAACGAACCAAGAGCCTCAAGGTGACCAACGACTGCGCTGAGCGAGGAATTGCTCTCGTCAAGAGGTTCAATTCTACGATCACACGAGATGAGAGCCAAAAGCAGTTCCTCCTCAAGGTCGTCAAACACCATGCGAAGTCCATTCCCATGAAGACGAAGGCGGAGTTGTCGAAACGAGTGTTCGATAACTAGATTTTTGGACAATTCAGATTTTCGTATAAGGTTTCAAAAATGTTTCAGTTTGTGCTACCACATTTTAATAATAATTAATTAATAATTAATTAATATTAATATTTAATTAATATTTAATAAATAATTAATTAATAATTAATATTTTAATTAATTAATTAATATTTAATTAATAATTAATTAATAATTAATTAATATTTAATTAATAATTAATTAATATTTAATTAATAATTAATTAATATTTAATTAATAATTAATTAATAATTAATTAATATTTAATTAATAATTAATTAATTAATTTTTAATTAATAACACTGGCGCTGATTCCGAAACTGGTTTTATTTCTTTTCTAGCACGTATAGTTATATAGATACACTGGTTTTGATATTTTTAAGTTTTTGATATTGCTATAAGAAAATTTATGGATGTATAGATCACACTTAGGAATGCTAAAAACAAATACATCATATACCTCATTCAATGTACTTATAAATAAAGAATATATACATTATTTTATTAAAAGCGCTGTGAGTGTGATTTCCTTTTGTAAATTTGGCCTGGATTTTCACGATACAGCATCCAACAATGGTCCGCCATCATGCTTTCATTCCAATATCCTTGGTAGCGCTTCTCCATCATCTGAATATCTTGATGGAAGCGCTCTCCTTGCTCGTCACTCACTGCACCAAGGTTTTCAGGAAAGAAATATAAGTGGGAATGCAGGAAGTGAATTTTTAACGACATTCGACACTCCATTTCTTTGAAGGCATCAAGGAGGTTCTTGACTCCATCCTTATACGCAGGTGACTTGTTGCTTCCAAGAAGTTTTCACATATCCATTTGAACGCCAGCCAAGCCTTCAATTCCAGCGGACTTAGGACTTTTTCAATTCAGTGTCATTCAAAACCTCCCTTATTTGTGGCCCAACAAAAATTCCTTCCTTCAATTTTGCTGCGTAACCTTTGGAAATTTCCTTGAAAGGTATTGGAACCCTTCAGAATTGACTTTACCCATTGCTTTAACAAAATTCTTCATTAAACCAAGTTTAATGTGAAGAGGTGGCAGATAGATCTTTTGGAGATCCACTAAAGGGACAGACTGGACATTGCTTATCCCTGGGACATATGTATACCTAAGTGGCCAGTCACTTTTGGTGTAATATTCTATAGTGGCGTGACTGTCCCACAGGCAAAGGAAACAACAAAATTTTGTGAATCCTGACTGCATACCCATAAGCATTCCTATAAGTTTTAGATCTCCACAAACATTCCATTGATGACTGTCGTATTTGATTGCCTTAAGTAGTATATCCATATTGTCATATGTCTCTCTTAGATGGACGGAATGGGCAATGGGGATGGATGGCATTATATTACCATTATGCAAAAGAACTGCTTTCAGGCTTCTCTGCGACGAATCAATAAAGAGGCGCCACTCAGATGCCACATACGTCTGAGATATGGCTGTAAATAGTCCATTGATGTCATGGCAATAACAGAGAGGACCATCTACTGAAAAGAATGCTGTTAATTCAAATTCCGCTTTCGGTAGTAACTAATACGAACATTGTTCTCAAGTAAATTTTCTCCTTTAGTCTTGAGGCGAGAAGCTCTGATTTCTCTTTAGACAGCGATAAGTCTCTAACAAGATCATTCAACTGTCCTTGGGTTAACTTTTAGGCTCTAAATGTCTACCTTCAAAAGTGTACTCTGGTTCTGTAGATGGTCCGGAAATGCCAGTTGCACCTTCATCACTTCCATGTCATCTATGATAGATCTAGCCTATCACTTAGGGGAATTGGAATGGGCAATGTTTCATCATGTTACTGGTCTACGTGCTGAATCCAAGTTTGGATATACAATCTGGTGTTTGTTCTTGGCAGAAAACCCCATTAAGTTCACACTACAAAAATAACAGTCATGATGATCTCTCGGCTCCCTCCATATCATGGGTATGGCAAATGGCATTGAAGCTTTCTTTTTGTTAAGCCAATCACGTAATCCATTTGAACAGCCAGAACAGATTTGATGTGGCGCCCATGGTTTATCTTTGGTCACCTAGATGGCAACCAAAGTATAGCTTGTATATTTTCTTAATGTCGGTTGTAATACTTCGTCGCTGTGTTTCAGTTGTCAACTGGCCGCATACAAAACAGAACTTGTCGGGGTCATTCTTACATTGTCGAGGCATGTTGACTGACCTGAGCAAACTATAAATTCAAAAAAAGTGTACACCAACTTGACACAACAAGTTCTTGGACTGGACTGATCTTTTGACACACAAAGCACGGCGTTGTTGCCTGAATCACAATGCTGCTAGACGTAAAAGCTCACACCTGAAATACATAAGATGTATAATTAAGATAATTGAAATAAATAAGATGAATAAACTAAAAAAAAACAATAAAATAAACACAATCAAATGTTGAAATATTAGTATTTTGCCTATTTAAAATGATTAAATCTGTGTAGTTATATATATGCCTTCATCTTGAAAACTATACGTGCTAGAAAATATCTGAATGCAGTTTTGGAATCCGCGTGAAAAATGCTATCCAGCCACCACAAATTTTACTCTGATGAAAAATCTTTGTTGACCAGTGTAATTAATTAATATTTAATTAATAATTAATTAATAATTAATTAATAATTAATTAATATTTAATTAATAATTAATTAAAAATTAATTAATATTAATATTTCATTAATAATTAATTAATATTAATATTTAATTAATAATTAATAATTAATTGATATTAATATTTAATTAATAATTAATTAATAATTAATTAATATTAATATTTAATTAATAATTAATTAATAATTAATTAATATTAATATTTAATTAATAGTTAATTAATAATTAATTAATATTAATATTTAATTAAGGTGAATATATATTCTATAGCGTTATAAATTTCTATGACGCTTGAAGTTGCTATATTACTATTGCGTTATTATTTTTGGTTTATATTGAATAATAATTTTTTCCTGTAAAGAGATATATGATACATTAGAGCAAGTTTAGTCCTAAAGAGTAACGTTAAAACTGTGTATGCTTAAAATTGCTATATTTTCTATTGCGTTATAAATTGCTATGGCGCTTAAAGTTGCTATATTACTGTTGCGTTATTGTTTTTGGCTTATGTTGAATAATAATTTTTGCTGAAAATTCATGTACATTAGTGCATGTTTAATGTTAAAGTGTGACTTTAAAAGTCTACATGTTTGAAGTTGCTGTATTTCTACATTATTTCCATAGTAATAAAAAAATGTCAATTTTTGGTTTCTCTTTCTAGGCTGTGATGATGGCAACTGCATTGCGTAAGAAAACAACTATCTACTTGGTTGACGGCACCATCAAAGCTATTAGTAAGTCCCGTCTGCCTACTCTTAGGCAAGTTTTCCAACGTTATTTTCATCTCCTGAAAATGAGTGAGCCAACTCCTACGAAAAACGAGTGCATCAATATGTTGGTGAAGGAAACCATGGATATCTGGGGAATGGTCCGCATCCCTACTCAAGAGGAGGGGAATATCAAACGAGCCTTGAATGGAATCCTGTCCACTTGGGAGAATTTGCAAAAGCGTTCCAACAGGAGAAGTAAGCCACAAATACAGAAGGAACAAGAGTTCTCAAACAATCTTGAAAAGCTTCAACTTTAAGCATCATGATGTGGAAAGACTGATCCGGATAGAGGAAGATCGAGTCTTCTTGAAAGACAAAGAGAAGGAACGCAAGTTTCACATGGGACGAGTCGACGAAGCCCTGGATAAGAAAGAAATGAAACAGAAGTATCTTAAGAAGAAGGCCAGAGAGCAAAAGGAAGTAGCAGAGAAGCAGATGCGTGATGAGCAAGAGACCGTTCAGCTGGAGTCAACCGGCACCTTTTCTGATGATGAAGGCCCTCGTTCATTTCCGAAGATGCCACGAGTTTGAATGGATCCGGATTTTCAGGTCCCTGGCCCGTCAAATGCAGCTCTTCGTCCTGCACCTCAAACGAGGTCTAAGAACTTCATGTTCCCTGGTCTCGCTGCCGTCCTGGATAGAACCAACACCAGCGATCGTGAGGCAGTTCACAGCGTGACAGCTACTGTGAAAATCCTTGGAGGGAACATTGATGAACTAGCCATTAGTCGCTCCACATTCAGGAGAACCCGTATGCGACATTGCAGTGACCACATCACTTCTGTGAAACAAACTGTCTCATCTTCTGGCGCCAATACTGGAATTGTTTTTCATTGGGACGGGAAACTCCTTCCATCCCTCACAGAAAATGACTACGTCGATCGTCTCCCAGTACTGATCTCTGGGAAGGATGTTTCGTCAACGTCAGAGAACATCCAACTCCTGGTGTTCCGAAGCTCGCATGTGGAACAGGAATGGCGCAAGCAGACGCCGTGGTTGAGGTCTTGAAAGATTGGAAGGTCGAAGACAGAGTCGTCGGCATGAGCTTTGATATGACCCCAAGCAATACGGGTCATATTGGTGGAGCTCGCTCTCTGATTGAACAGTGACTGGGAAGAAATTTACTCCACCTTGCTTGCAGACACCATATCTTGGAGGTCGTTCTCAGAGACGTCTTCAAGATAGTTCATGGATCGTCCAGCGGTTAGGAGGTTCTCCTATTTCAACAGTTCCAAAAGAATTGGCAGCGGGTCAATCAAGCAAACTTCAAGACTGGAATGATGGACGACCACGTCAGTGCAGTTTTCAAAGAGAACCCTGAATGGGTACTAGAAGCTCTCGACTACTACATAAAAGCTCTTGAGTGTACGCAACCCCGCGACCACTACCGCCGATTCCTGGAGCTTAGCGTAGTCTTCCTAGGTGACACCTCCCCGAAGGATTCGATTTGGACAGCCTGGCCCCATACACCATGGTCGCTGGATGTCAAAGGCAATATACTGTCTCCAAATATTCATGTTTCAACCTCAGTTTGAGGTGTCCCCCAAAGAAGAGAAGTCCATTCGAACCATGGCCCTCTTTGTTGCTCTTGTCTACGGATCAGCATGGTTCAAGGCTCCCATAATCTTTGAAACCCCGACCAACGATATCTCCTTCCTTAAGAAAATTTAAGAATACAGGAATAAAGTGGCTGGAGCAGTTGGAGCGGCAGCGACAAAGGCTTTCCAACGACATCTGTGATATTTGAGCGAGGAGTTGGTAGCTCTGGCTCTATTCAGTGACGCAGTTTCTAATATGGAGAAGAGAGGAATCCTGGAGTAGATGATCATGAGGGTAAAGGAAGGAGAGAAAGATCCACCGAAGAGAATTAAAGTGCCGGAAGAAGACATTCTGTCACTGACGCTGAAGAAGCTGGCATCCAAGAATACCAACCGCTTCTTCCAAACCACGCTACTAAGTTCCGGATTCATCTCTAAAGATCGATCCCAGTGGAAAGATGCTCCGCAGTTCCTCCAGACCAAAGAAGTCCTCCAAGATATGCTGGTAGTGAATGATGTGGCTGAAAGAGGGGTGAAGCTAATTCAGGATTATAACTCTTCCATTACGAAGAACGAAGAACAGAAACAGTATCTGCTGCAGGTGGTCGCTACACATCGACGCCAGTTTCCTAGTGCAAGCAAGGCTAACTCGTAATCGTGAGGACGGGAGAGTTGTTTTCCTGTTTCAATCAACATTGTTTGTGTTTGGTTTGCCTCTAATTAATAAATTAATCACTTAAATAATAATTTACCTATAGATATGTAATACTTGAGTATCAATTTCCTAATACAAGAGCCATTCTATAGGGAAAGAGATCAAACAAATGTGAGCTTTGTCAGCTTGTGCATACGCTAAACAAAGTCATAATGACCTAAAACTTGGTATGCAGTGTTTTCATGGGGAAAGGAACCAAATAAACACTGAGCACAAAAGAAACACAACCAACTTCGATTTGTGGACCATCCTACTGTATATATATATATAAATATATATATATATATATATATATATATATATATATATATATATATATATATGTGTGTGTGTGTGTATGTGTAATTAATTTGTACATAAAGATTAATTATAATAAACTATTACTCCAACAGTGTGTCATTTTCATATTAACACACTATGGGAGTAATAGTTTATTATAATTAATCTTTATTTACAAATTAATGTGAGATTTGTTCACATATGTTTATTCACAGCTATTTTAACTTACACACACACACACACACACACACATACAGTATATATATATATATATATATATATATATATATATATATTATATAACCTTAGATGTTGCAAAGGAGGTTAAACAACCCCAATAACAAAAAAAAAATATATATATATATAATGTAAAGAACGACGCTTGTGTAGAAGAGCGTTCCGCACAAGATGAGGAGGGAGAACGAACAAATGAAAAATGAGGTACCACCCTGGAATCGAACCTGGATAGCATATCTGACCGGCAATCGGATGATCCCGGGTTCGATTCCTGGGTGGTACCTCATTTTTCATTTGTTCGTTCTCCCTCCTCATTTTGTGCGGAACGCTCTTCTACACAAGCGTCGTTCTTTACATTAATTATACTGTGTGTTGTTAAATAAATTAAAATTCAGAGCTGGGCACTTGGGTTTTTTTGCGCGTTTTTTTGCGGTACTGCGGTACTGCGGTACTACTACCGCACTACCAAACCGGTACCGCATAACGCAGTACCGCAAAGGATCGCTGAAAGTACAGCAGTACCGCTACCGCATTCAAATTTCCCGCGGTACTTTCCGCGGTACCGACCAACACGGTAGTACCGCAGTACCGCAGTACCGCAAAAAAAACCGCAAGTGCCCAGCTCTGTAATTGCAGTTAAAATATATATATATATATATATATATATATATATATATATTATATATAAAATTATGCAGTAGGGTGGTCCACAAAATCGAAGTTGCTATTACCAATATAAACTAAGGTTATATTATTTATTGAAGATAAATATATTAAAATATAATAAATAAACGATACTGATGTCTTTGTAAAGGTCGTTCATTTACTGACGTCATTGATCAAATATTAAAGTGACTTTCATTACGAAAGAATTAATTATTATGAAGAAATGTTACGTTATACCTAAGGTTTATTTTTTTGTCTTTTCTCGTTTGCTAACTACGGAAATTAACACATCGTCCATTCATTCATTCAAGCAATATACAGGCTTGGATAAAGGGAAAGTGTGGGACTGTAGATAGTCTGAGCTCTTAGTCCAGTTTGTGTAGAATGAGCTTGAGCGGTATGCGAATGTGTTTGTGATTAGAATGGGTGCATTTGCGTTGCCTCAGGGACGAAACATAAGCTTGCAGTGCATCTTGCTCCTGATGAATCATGCGCCAGGACCTTAAAAATATGAGTATCTCTGAATGTGAAAGGATTACGGACAAAACCACTCATTGGAATAAATCAAAACATTGTTGTTTTCATTAGTGATGAACCATACGGAAGTCTTATTTGTATAGTGACCATCTATATAATTGGCAATGATGCTGCGAGCTGCTCGTACCCTGAATAGGTGTATGGGCAGAGCTATGTTTTTTGTTTCTATATACGACAATCTATAAACAACCTGCTCTATGAAAGTATATACTCGTGTGTATATATATACACACACTGTAGGTATGTTGGTTGGTGGAGGAGCGAGTTGCTCTCTTGCGCTCTCCACCGTACATAGCCAGGTACACCCGGCTCATCTGGTACCGTTCTGAGCCAAGCATTTGTCTTCTTTTGAAGATTTCAACTTTGACCCCTGTAACGTTCCTCAGGTCCTTTGGAAACTCGTTAAAAAGTCTTGGCCCTGACAACCAAGCTATTTTCCTTCAGTGTTGAGGGTGTCCCTTGTCGGGCCTTTAATTTGAGAACACTACACATTCTGCCTTTCCTATTTTCCAGTGTTGTTTGAATGGTAATTGGTTTTAGTTTGAGGTTTGGTACCAGTTTTTCGGTCATTTTCAATATGCAAATTATGGTGTACATCTCTCTTCTTCTTTCCAGGGAATATAGATTTAGTTTACGTAGTCTTTCCCAGTAGTTGAGTTCTTTGCAGCCATCAATCTTAGCTGTCAAATGTCTCTGAGTTTCTTCTAGTTTGTTAGTTTCTTCCTTTTTATATGGGGACATCAAGACTGAGCAGTATTCAAGTTTTGGTATGATCAGTGTTTTCAACAGGAGAATCATTACTGTCTTGTCCCTTCTTTTCAACGTTCTTAGTATCTGTCCCGCGACTCTTTTTGCTTTGTTTATCGCTATTTGATTTTATGTCTCGAATTTGGCATCATTAGTCATAATAACCCTCAAATCGATCGCTTTCGTGCTTCTCTGAATTTCCTGTCTATCTGGAGCATAATATGCTGTCTGTTTAAGTTCCTCATTTCTGCCATATCTCAAGAGCTGAAATTTCTCGGTGTTAAATGTCATGTTGTTGTCTTCTGACCATTTGTATATTTTGTTCTTGTTCCTCTGCAAGGCCTTCACCTCTTTTACATCGCTGATTTTTCTGCTGATCTTTGTATCGTCTGCAAACGATGTTACGATAATGTTGCTGTTTACTTCACTGTCTATGTCTGTTAGTATGATAATGAATAGGATTGGGGCCAGTACTGTACCTTGTGGTACTAAGCTGCGTACTTCCGATTCTGATGATGATGATATACCTTGAATTTTGACGACCTGTAGACGTTCTCTGAGAAAGTTGTTGATCCATTTTCCCACTTTGCCTGTTATTCTCATATGTTTCATTTTATGTGCTATTACTCATATACCATGATCACATTTGAGGGGTCCCGCGTCTTAAGGTACCTAAACGCCAAAATTAAAATTCGTCAGAAATCGCCTCCAAAGTTCAGCAATATTCTGGCAATAGTATCTCTGTTATTAATTGAGCTAGAACGTTCATTTTTGGCTAAATTAGAGTTCTAATTATGTTAATGAAGATGTTAATGAGGTTTTGGAATAGATTTTCATATTTTATATTTTATATATATATATATTTTTTAATTTTTTGATTTTCTTATTATGCCGAACTTTGGGTGAACTTTTGGCTGGTGATAGAGGTGAAAGAAGTAGTTCGCTTCATAAGGTTTTCAACCATACTTCTAGTGTCGTAAGGTCATTATAACCCAAACCACGCGATAGAGGAAGGGTGAAAATAGTGATATCCATTAAAAACACGTTTCGCCTGTGGTGGCGCTTAGGTACCTTAAGACGCGTGACCCCTCATTTGTCGAAAGCTTTAGCAAAATCCGTGTATATGACATCGTAGTTTTCATTGCCTCACAGTGCATCTAGGATATTGTTATAGTGCTCTATAAGTTGTGATAGGCATGATCTTCCTGATCGGAATCCGTGCTGATTTTCGTTGAATTTTTCCAGTGTCTCCAAGAAGTCTTAGATTTTCTCTCTAACTATTCTTTCAAATACTTTGGTGAGGTGAGACGTCACTGACACTGGTCTATAGTTCTTTGTTTGAGTTCTATCCCCTCCTTTATATATTTATGGACAATGTTTGCTCTTTTCAGTATGCTCGATATTTCTCCAGTGTCTAGGGATCTTCTCCATATCCAGTAAAATGATGTAGTTATTTCATTTTTACAGTTTTTAATCAATAATGCGTTCCATTTGTCCGGACCTGCAGCTGAATGTGGTTTCATTTGTCCTATAGCTCGTGCGCTACATCTTCTGTGGTAAAATCAAAATCTGTTATACAATCTCCTTGCAATTTCTCTTCAAAGAGTGCACCTATGTATCGCTTTGTCACTTTTTCGGGTACTGAAGGTTGATTCATACTGGGCTCTCAATGTTTCAGATATTTCTTTTGGATCGTCGGTTTGTTCATTATTTCCTTTCCTTAAGAGCCCGATAGTGGCGAGCGTTTTTGTTTTCCTTTTCGCATAGCTATAGAAGTATTTTGATTTTCCTTTATTACTTCTACCGCCTTTTCCTCTTCCATCTCTTTGTGGCCCTGTAAGGGCCACACAGAGATGTGTTGTGCTTTCAGAGCATATTTTTCTAAAATTCCCAACGTCTTTTCTTCCAAGCTTGTTAGCATTTCTTCAGTTGTTTTAGTCTCTAAAACTGTTCTCCACTCTATTTAGGCCATGTGTATTCTGATTGCTTCCCAATTTACAGTATAGTCTTGGAGTTAAAGTTAAAACCTTTAATGTAAAATCTAATTTAATAGTAAATAAAATTTTCCAATCAGTAAAACAAAAATGGACAAATACGTTTTCTAAAGTTTTCACTATGTATACAGTATATACTAGGGGCACTCAATATATTTTGCTTCACCCTTTATTCTTAGGTAAATAATAGGCCATGGGGCTGAAATGTCTTTTGGGTCGTAAGTTTGAACTTTCTGCGCTTCACATACAAGGAGCTATCACTGGAGCTAGGAATTAGTGAAAGAAGTGTGAATACGACAATTCAGCAACGGGGATACTCAAAAGTGTGTTCACGGTTTGTTCCTCGCCAACTGACTCAAGATCACAAAGCCCAAAAAAAAGTTGTTCTGAGTCGTTGGTTCAATACGAGACAGAAGGGGATGACTTCCTTTCACGAATTGTGACTGGGGATGAGACTTGGCTACACCACTTTGAACCTGAAACAAAAACGCCAATCTATGGAGTGGCATCACGCAGACTCCCCACGCAAGAAAAAGTTCAAAATGGCTCCCTCTGCAGGAAAGGTTATGGCCACCATCTTCTGGGACATGAAAGGGGTGAGTCTGGTGGACATTATGAAGAAAGAAAGGACAAACAATCAACTCAGAGGCATATATTTCTACCCTACAGAAACTCCAGAGACGTATAAAGCGAGTTCGACCGGAGAGAAAACTGGAAGACGTCCTTCTTTTGCACTATAACGCAAGACCGCACAACAATTTGCAAACAAGAGAGGCCATCACAAAAATGCGCTTGACTGTGTTACCCCACCTTCCATACAGCCCGGATCTGGCACCTTCAGACTTCCATTTGTTTGGACCAATGAAGAATGCTATTCGTGGAAGAAAGTTTCAGAGGACGATGAAGTTGGTGAGGAGGTTAAGAGGTGGCTCCAGCGGAACCCATCGGACTTTTACCAGCAAGGAATAAAGGCCCTTGTTTCAAGGTGGAGGAAAAGCCGTAGAAAAGGTATGTAACTACCTGTGTACAAAATTTCTGGAACTTACAAGGAAACTTGGAAAGAAAAAAAAGGTGGGGCAAAATATATTGAGTGGCCCTCGTAAAAAGGGGTTGTTGATTAGGACATTATATATACAGTTATACACTCGTATATTAGGGTGGGCCAAAAAAATGAAAATGAAAAATAATTTCTCATGACATTTGCTCATATTTTGCAACTACTATCGATGTTGAAAATAAAAACCTGGTCGATTCGTGCATATTAGAAGTGGCGCAACTCCAAACCTTAGTATCATTATACGGTTGGGGTGGTAAACATCTTCAAACTTGCGCCACCCTTAAATATTAATGCACTTAGCTCAAAATCTGGCTAGAGGTCTTTTTTTATAAAAAATGGGAAAATGCACCAGGAGCTCTTATATGTGTGAATATTTAATTTTTTACCATATATGTGTGCTCACCCTATTTATATCGGCCTACACATGATACAACTCAGAATGGTCACCTGAGAAACTTTTATGTTAACACAGACTGCGCATGGAACAAGGAGCTCTTCCTGAAAAATTAAATCATGACACGGTCATGACCCGTTGCCACGTTGGGACTTCCATTACGAAAAAGAAAATCTTTAGTATTTGTCATTTATCATTATTTTTTCAGACTATAGTGGATTTAATTTTCCCAGAAGAGTTCCTTTGTTTCATGCATGGTCTGTGTGTAACATTATATATATACGAGTAATTTAGGGATGTACCGAATACTAAAATTCACCGAATACCGAATTATTGGTGCAAAACTATTCGCCCGAATACCGAATTCCGAATATTAGTTTTATTTAGGTTATTAGGCGTCACTATAAAAAACTGAAGCCTTCATCAGTTTGACAGCACATAGAATTAAGAGTAATGTGAGCAAAAGCAAGCATGTTTTAGCAACCAAAAAATCTGCCAGATTTTCCATACTCATGAAAAATTTTGCAACTGCATTGACTTCTATATTGCAAGAATGGCCAATTAAAAGAGCGATCGTGTGCATACAGTTGTGCACGACAATGGCTGTAAAATTACTAAAGCGTTAGCGTTCCCAAAATTACTCCTGTTGCTTGTGCGAATCATACTTTAAGCACTTGCAGTTGATGAAGCCTTCTTAGCCAGAAGTCTGTTTCAGAGATGTGCAATTACGAGGCCATCTTGCATTTTAATTATTCATCTCCACCTTTGACAGACTTAAGGAATTCTAGAAGCAAAAAATTTAAACCGAATACAAACTTATAAGAGCGTTATCACCCAGTGGAACTCTACATTCTATATGCTACAACGACTTCTTCAACGAAAAACTACGGTTGTTGCAGATGCCTCGGACTATGACATACTGTAGCAACCTTCAATAACACTGGGTAACAAAATTTGAAAAATTTTCTGTTTATTGTGATTTTTCTGTCGTTTCTTAATGATTTCGGGGCGCTGATTCCAAAAATTATATTGGTTTTACTCTATCATCAACCGTTTAAAAAATATAGGTTATCACACTTTTCATATGGCAAAGTAAAGGGTGATCCAGAGAAATGGGACCCAAAAGAAACCCCTGTAACTCTTAAAGTATAAGTCCTTTTATAAAATCATACGCATCATTCGAAAGAGGATAGTTACAAGTTTGTACAGGATTGTATAGGTTTTGACAATACAAGACAAGATAAGATACAAAACAAAATAAAAGTGTTAGTTAAAACTAACCCTTCAAGATGACTGCATGGACTGTGGAACAGCTGCGTTTCATAACTGAGCAATAGTATGAGCATGGAAGAAGTGTAGTTTCAGCTCAAAGATCTTTCAAGACAAATTTTCAGATGTCAAAATCACCTTCTAAGAAAGTAATCCGTCGGTGTGTCAGAAATTTTTCCCTAACTGGCAGCATTGGAAAAAGAAAACCAACTGGAAGAGTGCGCACAGCAAGGATAGACGAGATCATTAACAGAACTCATGAAATTGTACAGGATAATCCTAACATAAGCATCAGACGTGCTTCTCAGCTGTTAGAAGTTGGATATGGAACAACACACCGTATATTCAAGCAAAATTTAATGCTCTTTCCATATAAAATTCAAACAGTGCAACAACTAAACGATGGAGATTTCGCACGAAGACGACAATTCTGTCAATGGATCCAACAGAAGGTAAATGACACCACCAATTTTCTAGCAACTTTGATTATGTCAGACGAAGCCCATTTTCACTGAATGGAACTGTAAACAAACAAAATTGTCGTTTCTGGGCAACAGAAAATCCATTGAATATTACCGAAGTCCCGTTGCATAGTCAGCGTGTAACTGTTTGGTGTGGTCTTACTGCATCTCAGATCATAGGGCCGTACTTTTTCGAGGATTCCACCGGAAACACGGTCACTGTAAATGGTGATCGCTACGAAAAAATGCTGACCGATTTCCTTATTCCTAAATTAAGAGATCTTTGTCTAGAAAACCACTGGTTCCAACAAGACGGAGCTACCTGCCATACCACGAGGAACTGCATGGCAGTTTTGCGTCAAACGTTTCCAGGCGAGTTAATCTCAAGATTTGGAGACGTTGAATGGCCCGCAAGGTCTCCGGATTTTTCTCCCTTAGATTATTATCTCTGGGGATATTTAAAGAGTAGGGTCTACAGAAATAACCCAACGACCTTGCAAGAATTGAAGGCCGCCATCACAAATGAGATACAGGCCATACCACCGCACACTCTTGCAAAAGTGATGCAGAACTTACAAGCGAGAACACTGGAATGCTTGGCAACTAATGGAGCACATTTGAAAGGAGTCATTTTTAAAAAATAAATATTTCATAATAAACTTGTAACTCTACTCTTTCGAATGATATATAGTTTTTATGAAAGGAATTAAATATTAAGAATATTTGGCTTTTTTTTATGGGTCCCATTTATCTGGATCACCCAGATATAAAGAAGGCTAGCATAAATATTTTCTGAAAATAAAAACACTACTTGGAAATTAATGTTATTGAGCCAAAATTGTTTGACAAACCCAAAATGGTGCAAAGGATATAATATATATCATGAGGAGAACCGATAAGAGAATAACAAGCCTCGTTATGCAGTGTGCGTTCCTTAAAAATGCACTGAAGAACGCGACTTCCGCGTATGAACATTCTTATCCTTTCTGATCAGCGACCATACGTAGTCTCCATCATGGAAGCATCCCAATGGCCCTGGTACCTTTTCTCCATCGTTTGAATATCTTGATGGAATCTTTCGCCATGTTCTTCACTCACATCGCCCAGGTTATCACGAAAAAGTCTAGATGTGAATGCAGATAGTGTAATTTTAAAGACATACGGCACCCCATTTTGCCATAGCACTTAATCAAGTTTGACACTAACTCCTTATAGTTTGGTGCTTTATGGTTGCCTAAAAACCCACGAACCACATCACGGAAAGCACACCAAGCCTCTTTTTCGATCGGAGTCATCTTGGCTTCAAGGTTCTTTGAATTCAACAGCGCCTTGACTTGTGGTCCTACAAAGATGCCAGCCTTGACTTTGGCCTCAGAGAGTTTTAGGGAACATGACCCGAATCTGTTGGAAAACTTCCCCTCCAAAATCTAACGCAGTTACAAACTGCTTAATTAGACCCAACTTAATATGGAGAGGTGGTAGCAGAACTATGTCAGGCTTCACAAGAGGTTCCCTGAGTACATTGTACTTTCCTGGTTGCAGTCCTTCACGTGGAGGCCACTGAACTGTTTTATAGTGCTCAGTTGAAGCCCTGCTATCCCACAGGCAAAGAAAACATGAATATTTAGTAAACCCTCCTTGTAAACCTAACAGGAAACCAATCATTTTGAAATCACCACACACCCAGTTATATTGTTCATACCTGATTTGAGTGAGCAGTTGTTTGACATTTTCATAGTCCTCTTTCATTTGAACAGAATGTGCAACTGGTATAGATGGATATTTGTTCCCATTGTGGAGTAGAATAGCTTTTAAACTCCGAGTTGAACTGTCAATAAACAGGCGCCACTCTGAGGGTATATGTGTTAACCAATAGCTGTGAATAGACCATTAACCTCGCTGCAATAACAGAGAGAGCCATTGACATCGTAGAACCTTGCAAACTCTTCATGCCGCTTTCGGTATACAGTGCTCTTGCAGTCTTCTCCAAGCAAATTCCACTCTTTGAGTCTGGAGGTCAGAAGCTCAGACCCTGATTTCGTCAGACCCAAATCTCTAATTAAGTCGTCCAATTCCCTCTGATTTGGAAAGTGAGGGTTTGTACTGAAAGTTACTGTATATTCTTCATCATGACTGTCCTCACCAGCCGACATCTCAGATGAGCTAGCTGCATCCTCATTTTCAACCTGCAAAGCAAAGAAACAAAATATAGGCATAGCTATATATGTAGAAGAGCATCAGCACTAAGAAAAATCGACACATAATGACCCACAGTCTGTAAATACAGAAGGTAAAGTAATGGATAGATACCTGTTCTGGTGGACGTGGTATTGGAAGACCTTCGCCACGTGGTACAGGAGCTATGGACGACGCTATGCTTGGATACTGAAGAGTCTGCCTTCCTTTAACTTTCCTGTACTTAGAAACATCTACCATGCAGTAGTAGCAATCGTCGTGGTGGCTCTTTGGTTCTCTCCATATTCTGGGTACCGCAAAGGGCATTGCCTTGCGTACTCCCCGCAGCCACCCTTCAAGTGTGGAGCGGCAGCTTCCACAGATCACATGGGGTGCCCAGGGCTTATCTTGGTCACCCATAGGCATACCAAAATAGAGCCGATACGCGATCCAGAACTTGGTGTCTTTCACAATCTTGTGCGATACTTGCTTGGGCCTATGTAATACCCACAAACGTAGCAGAATATATCCGGCGAGTGTTTACAAGCTCTAGTTGCCATTCTCTTTACCAAACTGTACTACATTAATCATAACCTGCAGATATAGAGAGAAGAGTTATTAAATCTGCAACAGATTACAGATTCCAGAAAAAAGATATATTCACAACACTGAAATAATGTTCGCAATAAAAAAGGATCGATAACACTCAAATCGTCAGCACAGAGAAGCACAGAAACACAGTACCTCAGTGCTGGTAACCATCAGACAAACAACCTGCTTTCTTTGTGTGCTCACACTTACTGACTTCTCAGACTCTGCGCTCTTCTTTATATAGCACAGTGGAAGTTTCGGGCAATTTCTAGAGCAAGAAACTGTCAACGAACATCCGGATTGTTCTCAACAATTCCTGATTATTCTGATATTGCTGCGCCATAATAACATTATACTGGTAAAACATGAAAAATGGATTATCTCTGAAACCATTGATGATACACACAAACCAAGGCCAGATTTGGACTCAGCGCCCACAAATGCATATAAAAACATAAAAAATTCTATATAAACAGAATCAGTGTTACACAGTGTAATCATCAGTGGACTCTAATTCAGTGTGTTGTAAAGTTTCTTAGTCGATGTGAAAAATTAACGAATGACTTTTCCTCTGATTTTCTTGTCTTCACATAGTGTCTCCCGATGTAACAGGTCTCGTGGTATTTTTGCCTAACATAACTGATGATGCAAGTGTTCATACGATGAAAAACGATTTAATAAAAAATTTACAGAATCGTTTCAGGCAGTGGAAGGCAGACATTACTCGCATGATTTCTCACGTTTTAGATTCTCGTTTCAAATTTGCTTGCATAACAGTGCCTGAGTTTGAAAAAAATGAGATAATCATTATGTATGCATTACCTAACGCTAGTCCTGCACGTAATATAAACCTATGGCTATGAAGCAACTGATTTTGTTTCACGAGATCAAGAACGTTTGAAAAAGAGGTCGAAGGTTAATTTATGGAGTTACAGTATTTCGATGAGGTTGTGCCTCCAGCTATCAAAAATAGTCAGAAAAGTTATCAAAAAGAATTAGACATCTATTCAAAGGAGTCACGAGTCAGTCACGACACGAACCCTGTTGATTGGGGTCGCCATAATGGTGAAAGGTTCCCGAAACTACTGAACAGCTGGGTTTTGCTACGCGCCGCCTGATGTCACTGGGTCTCGATCCCGGGTCCGATGGATTCGTAGTCAGTAGTCAGCGATACGGCCAGAAACCTCGGAACTTCGATCACATGAAGACTTTGATACGCCAGGAGTTCGAGACGTTGAATAATAACAAAGAACTGTGTCGTGCTATTTGTTTTTCGGTGGTTCAAAGATGTAACATGTGTATTGAACATGATGGTGGACACTCTGAACAATTTCTGTAATAAAAATAAATATTATTCTTCACAAGGTGATTTCATTGTTCTTGGTAAATCGACTTATGCCACACCCTGTATATATATATATATATATATGTGTGTGTGTGTGTGTGTGTGTGTGTGTATGTGTGTGTGAACGAGAAGTAAAGCAAAACAATTGTGAAATTCAGCAATGAAGTAATTGCAACACTCATTTCGACACTTTACCAAATTTGGGATCCGTGACCGAAGTCAAAGTCGAGAGTACAGAAGACAAAGTGATTGTGTTCCCAAATTGAAACATCCTGTTAACTCCGACGACAAGGAACATATTTCCTTTATATGAACGATTTCCTCCGAACACAGAATTAATCGTTATCTCTCTTAAATAACTTTATGTCCTCTCGTTACTCCGCCATCATTGGATAATATTTCTGTTCAAATGTAATCGTTAATTGGAGCGGTAGCTGATGTTTGAGGGCGAAGTAAAATCTGGAAACTTTACTTAAGCATCGTGTATTACCGTGGATTATATTTCCTATTCGACGCCATTCTCATTTCTATTCCCGGTCCGAAAGTGGGAATGCTCGAAGGGGGAATTTTAGATTTGGGAAAAGAGTTTCGCAATTTGTGAAATAAGGTTAAAAGGAGGAATTGATCAATTTTTACGATGAAAAAATGAGCAAGTGTAGTTTGCGTCCCCCTGACGCAAAAGGGGGCACAAACTACACTAGGTCAAAGTTGGGGAACGTAAACTACACTAGGATCTTTAGAAGACGTTTTTTAAATTAATCCATCAAATAAAACGTTAAAACTAACGAAAATATTACGACTTAACCTAACCAATAGGGTGTTTCATACCTATAGGGTAAAATAAAAATGAGCTTGGAGTTTTAATCCACACGTTTCTCCGTATTCTAAAGAACAAGAAAACACGTTTGTGCAAGTTTGAACCAGATCGCGCTGCATTTAGAGGTCCCCAACTTTGACGACTTTTTGTCAGTTCATTTCTCGCCTGCCTGCAGTGAAGACGGTTTTCTTCGTCACTTGAGCGGTTCGTGTTGTATAGCCTATTGGACAACTATGGAGGTAATTATATATGCTACTAATTATCTCATTTTACTGTGGTATTGAAATTTATATTATTTAATTTCTGTCATTTTACTGTGGTAGTGATATTTATTATTAATATTACATGAAATTAATTAGTCTGTTGCATATTGGACAACTAAGCTGGTAATTATTTATGATACTAATTAATGTAATTTTACTGCGGTATTGAAATTTATTTAATAATGAATTGTCAAAGAGAACGTAGTGTACACGTATCAGTTTTATAAATAAAGAAAAGCAGTAACTGGGACTCGAACCAGTGTCATAGCCGTTTGGCGGCATCGCTCAAGTCGGCGTACACAGCACGCTATCCACTCCCTAGATGGTGTAGTGGATAGCGTGCTGTGTACGCCGACTTGAGCGATGCCGCCAAACGGCTATGACACTGGTTCGAGTCCCAGTTACTGCTTTTCTTTATTTAATTAATGAAATTAATTACGATGTGAAATTATTTCTGTGGAATTATTTAGTTTGTTTTCTTTCCAGGTGTCTACCAGAGCGAAAACAGAAGTGTTTCTTATTGGCCAGACGGATGCGAACATCACATCAAGTGGCCTTCCAACTCAGTTGCAAGTACTCAAAAAGTACTTTTACCACCAAAAGGAGCAAAAATTTGGACGTACTAAATGCCTGAACCTGTGCCTGGATGCCTGTCTCATATTTTGGGAGAGAGCGAGAATCCCCATGATGCGTCTAGATTCGGCCTTGAGGAAGATGGAATCCCTTCTCAAGGAATACGACCGGCTTGTGAAGCACAAGTCACATAAAGCAGAGTCCTTCCGAGTGAAGGAGGCGATGTTCAAGGAGGCAATAGCGAAGGAGATCATGGACATTGCTCATTCACAGGCTAAGGAAATGATGAAGAATCAGGAGGACATCCACTTTCTCGACATTCAGCGTGAAGATCCAAATTCCTGCAGCATGGGCCCTGTTGACATGAAGCTTCACTATAAGGAGCGGCAAGCAGCAAGCAGCGGCAACTGTTAACAAAATCTCTGTCGTCAACGATCGGGCCGAAAGAGCCATCGCGCTCACCAAAGAGTTCAACTGTTCTCTGACGAAGAACGAAGAGCAGAAGCAGTATTTGCTCAAAACTATGCAGCATAGGGCGAAATACCCGAATAAAACCAAGAAGGATTTCATGGACAAATGATTCGCAAGAAGTGGTTATGTTTTTTGTATCTTTGTGAAAATGTGTAGTGAAATGGTACTCGTTTGTTGAATAAAAATTCATTGACAGATTTTTGTTTAATTTTTTCCGTTTATGATCTGCCAGAGCATCAAACTGGGGACCCGTAAACTTTAAACTATTGAATTAATACTTCGGTTTATCAGTCTCCTCAGCAAATGGAACAAGGGGATCCATGTGGATTAAAATATTTCCAAACTTTTAATTTATGAAACACCCTACTAACCAATCATCAATTTATATATAATATATATATATACATATATACAGGGTGTCCCATAAGTCCGGCATCATAGGAGAAATTCATATTTTTCTATTTCTACAAACCATAATTCATATTTTTCTCTTGCTACAGGCCATAATGTCAGTGATCAAGGAAGAACGAATCCAGATAATTCTACGCATAGGAAATCGGAGTCAAAGAGAGGCCGCTGCTGAATTTAACAGACTACATCCAGACCGCGAGCCAATAACACAGAGTTGTGTTAGCAGACTTGTTGCAAAGTTTAAGGAAACAGGATCCATAGAAGATAAACCACGCAGTGGACCTTCAAGGAGGTCCACTGACGATGATACAGCGACTGCTATCCTGGCTCATTTTAACAGAAGTCCCAATAAGTCTCTTCGGCGATTGTCCGCCGGGACAGGAGTGTCGAAAAGTAGCATCCATCGCATTCTTCAGGCTCACAAATGGCATCCATATAAACCTCAGATCCTACAGAAATTAAGCGAAGATGATCCCGACCGGCGGATGGAATTTTGTGAATGGGCTACGGAACAATATGCTCGGGATGCCAATTTCCCGTCCACCATTCTGTTCAGTGACGAGGCTGATTTTTATGGAAATGGTGAGGTAAATTGACAGAACACCCACTACTGGTCTCAAAACAACCCCCACTGGTATACCTCTTCAAAGGAACAAGGTGCATCTCGGGTGATGGTATGGTGTGGCATTTGGAAGGATCGCATCATAGGCCCCCCTCTTTTTCGATGAACATGTCACTGGAGGCACCTACCTACGTATGCTCAAGGAAGAAGCATTTCCCAGTGTCTTGAAAGAAGAAGGAAATTTCCCAACATGGTTCCAGCAAGACGGCGCTCCTGCACATTACAGCACCCAAGTAAGGGAATACCTGTACCCAGTGGTGGGATTCAGCCGGTTCACACCGGTTCGTGCGAACCGGTTCCTAAAATTTCTCGAGTTCGATTTGGAGGCGATTTGGAAATATTTAAAAGGAAATTAAATAAAGAATTTCAATAAAAACATTTTTTAGTTTTCATTTCTGACACGGAAGGGAGAGGAGAAGGGGGAAGGGGAGGGGAGGGGAGGGCGAACCGGTTCTTAAAATTTTTGAATTCCATCACTGCCTGTACCAACAATTTCCTGGTCATTGGATAGGACGTCGAGGGCCTGTGGAATGACCAGCTAGAAGCCCGGATTCACGCCACTAGATTTTTATCTGTGGGGCCACTTGAAAGCGCTGGTATACGCAGAGAAAATTAGGAGTGTTGAACATTTGCGGCAGCGCATTATTGGGGCATGTAACACCATTACTCCTGACATCATTCACCGTGTGCTTGCTGACTGGGTATCACGTCTGAATTTGTGTATTGAAAACACTGGTGGACATATTGAGCACGTTCTTTAAATAAAAGCTTTTGTTTTGCCTTTTTTTATTATTTTTCCTATGATGCCGCACTTATGGGACACCCTGTATATTGACGATTGGTTAGGTTAAGTCGTAATATTTTTGTTAGTTTTAACGTTTTAGTTGATTAGGTATACGCGGACAAAGTTGGGAACGTAAACTACACTAGGATAATGTAGGGGAACGTAAACTACACGAGGATAATGTAAGGGAATGTAAACTACACTAGGATAATGTAGGGGAGCGTAAACCACACTAGGCACACAGGAAGACGTAAATTACACTTGGTCTTGAAAAAGTTTTAAAATCTGAGGTAAAAAAAAAGGTTAACTAGCAAAAATTACGTTCATTTTTATTTTTAAAATACAGGGGTCGAAAAATGTTACCTAAAATAATGTGTAAAGGTTTTTTTTTTTTGGGGGGGGGGACCTTTTCGGATCACCCTGTAATTTGCACACTAGTTATGAGTTACATAATCTTTCAGAAAGGCAAAAACTAGAATGATGAATGTATATTCAATACATTTTTCTAAGGGTGGGAACAGTTACGTCGTGACCAATGTTGTAACATCGCTTCTTGTTGATCATCAAAGTTAAGTGACATTGGATCTGGAGAGTAGTTGGATGGGGGACCGTCCGCCCTCTGGGTCCAGATTATGTAGCGACTCGTGTTACGGATCCCACGTAAAGTTGTAGGTCCCCTCCGTTATAGGACCTTAGATGTTGCGAAGGAAATGAGTGTATTCAAAGTAAGGTACACTCAAAATCCTGTTCTCTATGTCTACTTTAAAACTGAGAGTATAAATTAACTTAAATGTCCTCTTCGAATACTAAACAATTTGAAGAATATTCTGCTTTAGTAGATGAAAAGTAGATCAAAGGTCTCGCTTTATGACAAGGAAGAGCCTCTGAAATTTGGGAAAAAAGTCACAGAAAGTACACGTTCAGGGATTAAAGGAAAGCTTTCACAGTACTTTCGATTCACCTCCTAATTCGAACTACGAAAAGTGCTCTTTAAATACGCTATTTTCAGAATACATTCATTCTAAGGCCTAAGCTATACTCTCTGGATTTAGAGTGTATATTTACGATGACGGCTTAAAACCAACTGTAAAAGATGGCTCGCCTCGGTCTTCATTCGGCTTATAGAAACGACATCTGAACAACTCAGTTCTGTATTTGGAAGAGGGCTGACGGGTTTACTTCACACATTTGAATTGCCGATATATTCTGCCGACAAACTGATGAGTAAATAAAGACGCCATTTTTTTCTTATATACTCGTCTACTGTAAATTAAAACGTACCAATATTTAAAAAACTTCTTCATTTTAAAAAGTTGTTGTGCGACTTATCTTGTTCTGACATGTTACTTCCCCTTTCTAGCTATCTATCTATCAATCTATCTATCTATTTTGTGTACATATACGATAAATATAGCGAGTACAAAATTACACAGAAGATTTAGTAAAAAAAAAAACATTTAAAAAACAAAACAAAGACATTTACTAATAATTAATTTTTGGGCTTCTTAAAACTTATTTTAGTTCTCGTCCAACTTCTTTCCTTAATTGTACATGAATAATATATCAAATGGGTAATTAAAATATGCAAAACGTATATGTTATAAATTCACGCGGAAAGAAGACAATATTTCTTCATTCATCTTTAGAAAGATCATCTTTAATATGACATCAGTAAAAGGAATATATATATATATATATATATATATATATATATATATATATATAAAAGTTTTAATTTCAATTAAATTTAAATTTTGTTTCCGCTCGAATTGTTCATTCTAACGAAGGTCAAGCTTGTTGCCCAGCTTATATATATATACACATTACCTTACCTTACAACCTTACAAGGGTTCCGCGCGATGATTTCTCACTTCACAAAGGTCAAGCTTGTCGCCCCTCCTCTCGAGTTGGCCTGGTGAAGTAGTGAATTGGATTCTTGCGCTCTCCACCTCATATAGCCAGGTACGCCCGGCTCATCGGGGATTGTTCTGAGCCAGGCGTCTAGTCTTCTTTTGAAGATTTCCACTGCAACTCCCTTCGTGTTTCTTAGGTCTTTGGGCAACTGCTTAAACAGTTTTGGTCCTCTCACTACAAAACTATTTTCTTTCAGGGTTAAGGATGTTCCCTGTCTCGCCTTCAATTTGGGAATACGACACAATCTACCGCTTCTACTTTCCACCGTTGTTTGGGGAGTTATGGGATTCAGAGTAAGATTAGAGACTAGTTTCTCCATTATTTTCCAAGTGTAAATAATGGTGTATCTCTCTCTTCTCCTTTCCAGTGAATATAGGTCTAGTTCTCGTAACCTTTCCCAGTAATTTAGTTCTTTGCACCCATTGATCTTGGCTGTGAAGCTTCTTTGGATCCCCTCCAGCTGTCTAATGTCTTTTTTTTATATGGGGATGTTAGGACCGAGCAGTATTCCAATTTGGGTATTATCAGGGTTTTCAGTAGAGAAATCATTACATTCCTATCCCTTCGTTTAAAGGTTCTCAATATCTGACCCGTTTTTCTCTTTGCTCTGTTTACTGCTATTTCTCTGAATTTCCTGTCTATTTGGGGTATAATATTCCATGGACTTTAGGTCTTCTCTTTTTCCGTACCGTAATAGCTGAAATTTCTCGGTGTTAAACTTCATATTGTTGTCTTCCGTCCACTTGTAGATTTTGTTTATGTCGGTTTGTAGAGATCCTATGTCTTCTGAGTTTCTTATTTTTCTAATGATCTTTGTGTCATCCGCAAAGGATGTTACTGTGCTGTCTCTGGTAACGTCCTTATCTATGTCAGTTAGCATGATTATGAAGAGTAGTGGAGCTAATATTGTTCCTTGTGGTACCGAGCTGAGGCCCTCTGATTCTGATGAAGATACTCCTTGTACTGTAACGACTTGCCTCCGCTCACTAAGGAAAGTATATATCCATTTCCCTACTTTTCCTGTTATTCCCATATATTTCAGTTTATGTATTATGACTCCGTGGTCACACTTGTCGAACGCTTTAGCAAAGTCTGTGTATAGTACATCATAGTTTTCATTACTTTCAAGTGAATCAATAATGTTGTAGTGTTCCATTAGTTGTGATAGGCATGATCTGCCTGACCGAAACCCGTGTTGGTTATCATTGAATTTTTTTCTGAGTTTCCAAAAAGTCATAGATTTTCTGTCTAACTATTCTTTCAAATATTTTAGTGAGATGAGATGTAAGCGACACTGGCCTATAGTTTTTGGCCTCGGATCGATCTCATCCTTTATATATTGGGACTATGTTTGCGCTCTTCAGGATGCCCGGTATTTCTCCCGTGTCTAATGATCGTCTCCATATCCAGTATAGGGGCTCACCGATTGCATTCTTGCAGTTTTTGATCAGTGTGGCATTCCATTTATCCGGTCCTGCCGCTGAGTGTGTTTTTAGTTTCCCTATGGCTTGTGTAATATCATCCGTCGTAAAGTCGAAATCCGTTATACTTTCCCCTTGTGGTTCTTCTTCAAAGAACGCGTTTCTATTGCATATAAATTTGTCAGTTTTTGGGATACTGAAAGATGATTCATACTGAGCTTTTAATATTTCAGATACTTCTGTTAGATCATCAGATAAATCACTGTTCTCATCTTTTAAAGGTCCGATAGTCGCATGGTTTTTCGACTTTCTTTTTGCGAAATTATAGAAGTACTTTGAGTTCGCCTTTATCGCTTCTATAGCGTCATCTTCTTTTTCTGTATGCTTCTCGATTAGTTCCTGTATGACGACATCGATACTTTGTAGTTTATCATTTAATATTTTTCTGATGTTGTTATCTTTACAATTACTTAATTTTGCAGTCACTCTTTCTCTCTTTCGGAACAATGCCCTCTTTTGTCTTTCGAACCTGCTTCTCTTTCCTCTTTGTTGTATCTTTGGTACATGTTTTTCCACAATTTCTAACGTCTTCTCCTCTAACGTCATTAGCATCTCTTCCGTTGTCTTGGCCTCGAAAATGGTTTTACAATCTATTACTTCCATGTTGGATGTCACATCTTCCCAGTTTATAGCTTTGGAGTGAAAATTAAAAATTTCGAATTTGCTTCTTTCTGTTGTGCGTATTCTTTCCTTTCCTGTTGCCTTTATATTAGTTGTTATTTCAATGATGTTGTGGTCTGATATCATAGTTGGGGATATTCCTACATTATCAATTAGATTACTGTTGTTTGTGAATACCAAATCTAGGCAGTTGTTTTTTCTTGTTTTCTGTTATTTCTTGCGTTAACATAAATTCATTAGCTAAAGCTAGTAGCATTTTTACCTGCTCCTGGTCTTCTCGTGTGCCCCCCTTGTCCTGGTGTATACATATACTTTTTCCTATCCTTTTATATTTCATGAATGGGAAATTAAAATCACCACAGAGAAAAATATTTAGGGTTGGAGAGTGTAGATCTTTTACTAAGTTTCTTACCTCTGTAATGGAATCTGAAAATTTTGAGGTTGGCGTGTTTGGGGGTCTGTACATTACAATTAGTACCATATTTAATTTTTCAGTTTTTGCTGCTACACATTCTATGTAGTTGTTTGAGGTACTTATAGCCATTTCTGCTATGTACCTTTCGCGTGTGTAAATAGCACATCCTCCTTTACGTCTCACTGTTCTGTCGGCTCGGAGGATGTTATAGTTGTCAATTTGTATTTCTTTTTTGTCAATACAGGACTCACAATTTTCACAGTTCGCCTGGCAGTCCTTTAGATGAGTTTCCGTGAGGCATGCAAAGTCTGCTCCGGCTTCTTGCATGAGTCCTTTCAGGTATGCAACTTTGTTCGTGGAATGGTTTGATTTAAGGCCCTGTATGTTGGCTAGGATTATTTTTATTTTTTCTCTTTCTTTTTCGCATACAGGTGGTTCCGATTTGTTTTCCAATGGGGGTGCCAGTTTCGTTGCCTTGTGGTCCTCCGAGAATTTACCTCTTTTTATCTTTGTCGGAACCTGTTGTCCCAATAACGCATGAAGTGCCTTTGTTCGTACCTTCTGTCCGGCTCTCGGATTTCTATATTTATATTTGTCAGCTGGTTTTGTAATTGCTGGAGAGTATTTAGCAGCTGAAATGTGTTGGCTGCGTCTAAAAAATTGGCACTCTTCTTTGATGTTCGTTTTTTCTGTTCCCTCGTTGTGTTCCTTTGAGGGTGGTGGTATCGGCATTTTTTTTCGTATTTGCAACTCCCATATCTTTCGTAAGTGTTGCAGACCGTAAGATGGTAGAACATGCATTTTTTATCAAACTTGCAGTATCCACTTGTGTAATGCATTTTGCATAATATGGGATGTGCATATATGCATTGTCCATCCCGATATCTGCAGTTTCCTTTCGCGTAGTATTTGCATACGATATTTTCTACGCTTCTGCTTTCTTTCTTATTATTTTCCAAGTTCTTAGTTTTGGCATTATCATTATTTTTCTTTGGCTGTTTATTTTCTACGTTTTTAGTTATTATCTTTTTATCATTTCGTTCGTTGGACCGTTTGTCTACTTCGCCACTTTTACTTATTTCTTTCCTTTCATCTATGTCTTCCTTCCGTATTATATTGTGTGTATATATATATATATATATATATATATATATATATATATATTATATATATATATATCAGTGATGTAGTCGAAACCACCAAGTCCGAGACTGAGACCGAGACCGAGACCTGATCCTGTGAGACCAAGATCGAGACCGAGATCAAAGGTTCGAGATCGAGATCTACCTTCCGAGATCGAGACCCTTAAAATTCGAGACCGAGATCGAGATCGAGACCAAGCTCATGCCCTTTCAATTTGTTTTACACTACTCTGGAAATTAGACTATAAGTATATTAATAAACTAATAACTACTTTCTCAGATGTAGTGTGTTGAATGCAAAACGTGTAGCCTATAAATTAACAAATGAATATATATACCATATGTCCCACAAAAAAGTACACCCTCCTCCAAAAATTGAGATATTTTGGATCTGTTTGTTTGATTTAATATAGCAAATTATTCTTTGTTAACGTTCAAAATTTATTCATGTTTAAACGATTTAGTGTTTAAGCATCTGCTTTTAACTGAAGGGTACAACAAAATGGATTGCGCAAAATTGGTGAATGAAAAAATAATGTGTGTGCTATCGATGTAATGAAAAGACAAATACATAATAATAGATACTTTAACATAATTTTAATAAGATACAAAGCAGATTTTTCTTTATTCCTTATTGCAAAAGTTATGCTTAGTTTCGTTTTCTTTCAACATGACCGCCATTCCTATCGATACAAATCTGGAGTCGAGCTCTCATCTTCCCCATCACTCTTTTGATAAGATCTGGATTGTCTTTTAACAAGTTGATTTCAGCTGTGATGCGAGTCCTCAAATCATCTAAATTGATAGGTTGTGATGCAAATACTCTATTTTTCAAATGACCCCATAAAAAGTAATCACACGGGGTCAAGTCAGGGCTGAATGCTGAATGTTCTCGTCTGTTCTTGCCGTCTTTGGATGGCCTGAACGTCCTTTGTTCAAATTGAGGACCGTTCCATCTTCTTTGTATTTCCGAACATTCTTCAAAATTGTATGTTTAGTTGGAGAAGCTCTATCGGGAAATTGCAGTTCGAAGGTATTCTGAACTTGTTTTAAGCTTTTAGTTTGCAGATAAGTTGTGACCATGAGAACGCGCTGCCTTCGTGTAAACTGCTTGATAAGGGTTTCAAAGTTATTTATAAATTTAGTAATTCATTCTTCATTTATATGTATGACTCGTATCTTAGATACAAAATAAAAAAAATATTTGCAATATCCTTCGACGTAAAAAGTAGCACATTGGTTAAAGCAAGAGGAGCTATCTGGCTGGGAGAAATGATCATTCGGCGCAACCCATTTTGCTGTACCCTTCAGTTAAAAGCAGATGCTTAAACACTAAATCGTTTAAACATGAATAAATTTTGAACGTTAACAAAGAATAATTTGCTATATTAAATCAAACAAACAGATCCAAAATATCTCAATTTTTGGAGGAGTTAGTACAATCTAAAGTTGGGTGTACTTTTTTGTGGGACATATGGTATATACGTACTTTTTATTTATTTACTTCTTTTATATCTGTTACAGAAGGTTCAATGAACGTGCCCACTACCCAGTTTGACTTGTGCATTTGTTTAAAGCATGATAGGTGCTCATTACACTTAAGGAACATCAGCATGCTCAGAAGATCTGCTGAAGTTCGACTTCTGTGGGGCCTCATTATTATGTCTCCATGGCTAAATACACGCTCAATTGGAGCACTAGAGGCAGGCACTGTTAAAACAGTCATGGCAATATTGGCCAGTGATGGGAATTTATCCCTTTTCTGGTGCCAAAACTTTATTGGAGAGCAGTTGTCTAAAATATGAGATTCATCGATCTCTAAGAGGTACCGCCGCAACTGTTCCCTGCGGTTCAAAATCTTCCCAGTTTCAACGTTCTTCTGCTTGGACCGATAGCTTTGATATTTTGCCATTATCAGTTATGGAAATGCCACAAAATTTGCAAATGCCATGTTTTTTTTTGTGGCCATCACCTTTTCCAACATTGTCTTTGCGATTTTTATAGCCAAAAATTATAACGGCTGACCGATTAGACATATTTTACTGTAGTATGATTATTTACAAATCTATAAGTGAAACTGAATACACTACACAGTTAATAAAATGGAATACAAAACTAAACTACACACTGTCACTAACAGCACGTGCCAAAAACTGATAGGAAACAAAATAAATTCAGCTTAAGGGGAGGTGTGGCGTGATAAAAGTTCCGCCGTGACATCATTGATGACGTCATTTTTTAACATTTACAATTGGCAATTGCAATTTGTTCTACGAATCGGTACGTTGTAAATATAAGTGATGTGAAGGGTTGTCGAGTTATTCTATGCTTTATTGAATTTATCGGTACTGTTTTCTTTATGCTGTATTTCTTGCATTATTTTTGTGTGAAGCATTTTATTTTTTCAAATACATATTGGATGGGAGAATAATCGTTTTTATCACGCCACAGAGGTTGACACGCCGTTTGGCAACACTAATTGGCCTTATAATATATACTTATATATAATATATGTAATTCTCTATTCAGTGTTTCCATTTTCAATAAAATTAATCTGACGGGGGCGGAGGGGGGGCAAATTTTTTTGTAGCGCTAACCTAAAAAAATCCAGACCCACACACCCCTGCAAGACAAACGTGGCAACTCAAAACAGGGTGACTGATTAGTGAATACCTAGAGTCCCTTACTTTTACAAACTTTCATAAACATTCTGAATTGTGTCTGTTCAACCAAGCCACCATCATGAGTATGCCAATAACATGTATTTTTCATTACGGTCTCGAGAGGTCTCGAAAGGTCTCGGGGAGAAAAACCGAGACCGCGTCTGTCGAGACCGAGATCGAGACCGAGATCTAAATAGCGGAGACCGAGATCGAGATCGAGATCTGCAAATTTGGTCTCGAGATCGGTCTCGAGACCGAGACCGATCTCGAGACCTACATCACTGATATATATATATATATATATATATATATATATTATATATATATATATATATAAAACGCTCACTGCACTTTGCATACTATTGTAAAAGCAACCCGAAACAGAAACTAGTGGAGGGGGAGTAGGGAAGTGCGAGTGTGTTAATAAAACCTTCCCTGGTTCACCCTTAATGTGGATACTGAATTTGGTGCAGATTACCTTAGCCGTTTAGGGCCCCCCACCCTTCCCAGCCACCCTCCTGGGACACTGCGTTTGGAAGATTGAAGTTCATAGACATGGGGAAAGATGGTTTCAGGAGATTGTTCCAGAATTCACCGGTTGAGTTGAGTAGATGAAAGATTGAGAATACCGATTAACTTGCATCAGAGAGTTGGAAAAAAGTAATGATAATGTGTTGAAAGTCGGGTACTGCGTGCTCTCCTTACAGGAGGAGGTATGCAGTTAACGTTTAGAAGAGCAGTATCGGTTACAATAGCGATAGTAAAGAGAGAGGGGTTGAAGACAGTTGGTAAGAGACGGGGCATTGATGAGACGAAAAGCCTTTGATTCCACCCTGTCAAATAAGGCTGCGTGGGTTGAGCCATCCCAAACATTAGAAGCGTGCTCCATAGAAGGGCGAATAAGACTCCTGCACAAAACAGCAACTGTGGGAGAGAAGAAACTACGAAGCCGGAACAGCACACCTATCCTCTTAGAAGCTGTTTTAGAAAGAGAGTATATGTGATCTTTTCAGAAAAAGAAACGTCAAGAATGTTACGAGAAGAGGAAGAATTGAGTTGTGTCTCGTTGAAGACAAGGGGATTGTCATATGGAAGATTGTGACGAGTAAGGAGATGAAAGGAGTAAATTTTTGAGCCATTGAATGCTAAAAGGTTTTCTCTGCCCCAATCAGAGATAGTAGAAAGATCAGAGGTCAGGTGCACTATAGCCATCCCACGCGAAGCACGGAGTAACTGTTGAGATGGATGCTTTGTGAAGCGGGTGGAGAAGTGAAGAGTAGAATCATCGGCATAGGAATGGGTAGGACAGGAAGTGCGACTTAATAGATCATTGATAAATAAAAGGAAAGGAATGGGTGACAGGACAGAGCCCTGATGAACACCACTATTAATAGCCTTAGGAGTAAAACAGTGACCATCTACAAGCGCAGCTATAGATGGGCCAGAAAAGAAATCAGAGATGAAGGCACAGATCCATCATCCATCTATCTTGTTCTGCCTATCAGGTAGGTCCACCTCATGTGTCTCGCCAAAGTTTCTATCCTAAGCTATCCTTTTCATCTCATGGTAGCTCCTGCCTGCCTTCAAATCATCCAGCATTGCTTTCCTTTTCCTTCCCCTCGGCCTTCTACCTCCATATCTACCCTCTACCTCCTCATATCAATACCCTCTATCACCTCCACATTCTGATCCATTTCTTCTGTCTTTCTCTTATCACCTCCACATTTCAAAACTTTCCAGGAGTTTCTTTTCAATTGTTTTCAGTGTCCATGGTTCTGCTCCATATAGTACCACACTCCGTATCAAGCTTTTTACTAACCTTTTCTTCAGCTTCAAGTTGAGTTTACCTGTTAGTAGTCTTTTCTGTCTCGCAAAGGCTACCTTACCCATACCAATTCTAGATAGAAGGATAGAAACTGGAAGAGGACAGTTTGGAAATTAAGGATTTGCGCCAGACTCTATGAAAAGCTTTTGATATGTCTAGCGAAAGGAAGATGACTAAGAGTCAGAGAGATATGCAAAAAGATCGCCAGTAGAGCGTCCCTTGCAGAACCCATACTGACGATATGAAAGGTTGTGAGAAGAGAGGTGTTTAGAATCTTCCTATTAAGGATAGCTTAAAAAAAATTTAGAAAGACAAAAAACCAGAGTAACTGAACGATAGTTGGAGGGTTGAGAGCGGTCACCCTTCTTTGTGAAAGACTGAATGAAAGCGAACTTCCAGCAGGAAGGAAACGTACCAAATAAAAGACAAAGACGAAAGAGTTTGCTTAGGCAGGGTGTCAGCACAAGAAACATGAAGTAGTTCTTGAGCACAACAAGAACACCATCAGGACCGTACACCTTCCTAGAGTTGAGTAACACGCATGAACAGAAATGGTTTTTGTATAATACAAAATTGCCCGCACCAAGATTCGAACAGAAATAGGAGTGGTGGTAGCGTCGCAAATGCTACTCAAGAGGTCGTGGGTTCGAATCATGGTGGGGGCAGTTTTGCATTGTATATATTTTTTCACTAGTTTTTCTAACTGGAATTGAACTCGGAATCAATTTTTTTACATACATCTGTAAATGGAAACATAAAATATAATTGTCTTTTTCCTGCACGGTATGGAATTCAGTTAACTTGGATTGACTTTTTTCTGGCTTGTTTAGTGATGTAGAATAAATAAAAATATGCCGGATTAGCATCTGATTTCTTGCAATGTATAAGAAAAAAGTTATGACTGGAATAATAGTGAAGAAGAAAAGAAGAAAGCAAGAACGCAAGTGAGTTTGATAGAGGAATGGATGATAGAGGAGGATAAAATAAAAAATCAAAAGAAAATAATTAAGACAATGGAACGGTTAACAGGAAGAGGAGGACTGGATAATGGAGCATTTTGGAAATTTAAAAAGGATATGGACAGAAATACAAAGGTGAAACGAGGAGCTATAAAAAATAGAGAAGAAAAAATTATAGAAGAAACTAGTGAAGTATTGAAAGTATATGAAGATTTTACCATGATCTACTTATTACAAATATGGCAGAAAATAAGGAAGAGAAAAAAGCTGAAGAGATTAATAAACTACACCTGGAAACTATTAAAGCTGTAGTAGAGGATAGACATACCATAAATATCATTACAAATGAGGATGTTGAAAATGTTATTAGAAAGTTAAAAAAATAAGAAGTCAACAGGCCAACAAGGATGGAGCAATAGTATAATGAAAAATGATGAGTGGGATGTAATAAGAAGTCTGACAAGACTATTCAATGTAATTCTTAAGACTTAGAATATCCCAGAACAGTGGGACGATATGAAAATAATATCAATTTACAAAAGTGATGATAGAATGAACATAGGTAAAAGGAGGGGGATATTCATAACGAGTATAGTTAGTAAACTTTTGAGAAAGTTAGACTAAATAAGAAGAGAAGTGACTGGAACCGGGGATTAAGCATGTACCAATGTGGAGGAATAGAAGGGAAATCAACAATAGACCACATATTAACGCTGAATGCAATAATTTACTATAATAAATATCTAGGTAACAATACATATGTTTGGTTTGGGGATGCTGTAAAATGTTTTGACAAGCTAGAGTTGAAGGACTGCATCAAAAAGCATCAAAAGTAGTAGGCCCAGAAGAAGCACTACTAATATACAACTTAACAAAAATGGCACAATACAAATAAAAACACCTTTAGGTGACACAAGACCAAGAAATATAGAAGAGGTGGTCAAACAAGGCACGTCTCTGGGACCCAGACTGTGCTCAGTGGACACAGATAGAGTAAATAATATGGGTAAATGCCTGACAAGAATAAGGGAAATAGAAATTCAATCATGTATATTTATAGATGATATAATGCAGGCATCAAGTAACTTAGGAGTAATAGAAAAAGCAGTTAGTAATTGTAGATCAATGGAAATACTAAAAATATTTACATTTAATAATAAAAAAGGAAAAGCAGCAGTAATGGCAATAAATGTGATGAGAAGAAAAGTACCTGAAATGAGAACAATTAACAAAGTGAAAATGGGAAGTATAGAACAAGTGCAAGAATACAAGTATTTGGGACAATGGTTCAATAGCAGAGGTGATCACCAAACACATACAGGGTGTTTCAGGAGGAAAGGTCAATACTTCGGGAGTTGATAGTATCGGTCATTGTGAGAAAAAATTCATATGAACATGTGTCTAATTCTGAATGGTTACGGAGATAGAGCTGTTTGAATCTACAAATACAAAGCATTGTTAATGGTAATCAAGAAAGAGAAACCAATTACTGTTTCTAACATTTAATGTTTAGACATTGGCATTTTGAATGGTATCAGATACAGAAATGACAAATTTGTTACAGTTTACAATACGTTTTCGAAAATCCCACCGTCAACCTCAATGCACTTTGCAACTCGTGTGCGAAGATCGAGTGTTGTTCGTGAGTTGATCTTGACGTTCCTTTATGCGGGCAGCAGCATCCAAAATGCGCGCGAGCAATTCGTCTCGTGTATCCACCTTTCTTTTGTAAACTTGACTTTTCATCCACCCCCACAAACAATAATCTAACGAGAGAGGTCTGGAGACCTTGGTGGCGATTGAATGGGACCACCGCGTCCGATCCATCGACCAGAGAAAGTTTGATTTAGGTATTGCATCACCAGACGGGTAGAATGTGGAGGAGCTCCGTCATGCTGAAAGTACATACCAGCGCGTGTAGCCAAAGGAACATCCTCCAATAGTCCTGGCAATTCATTTTGCAGAAATTCTAGGTAACTTTGTCCTGTAAGACGATTCTCTAAAGCATGGGTCGGGGAACTTTATTGGGTATTACCCAAAAATCTATTTGAGTAAAATGAAATTACCCCAGACTTCAAAGTAAAAAAAACAAGCCAATTGCTCTTAAAATTGTTGCATATGGTGTCTCTCATACCGCACCCATTACCCAAAAAATTTTTAAATGTACCCCATTTGGGGTAATTTACCCCTGTTCGCCGACCACTGCTCTAAAGTAACAGGGCCAATCAGCTGATCATCGATGACACCGCACCACACATTGGCAGAGAAGCGATGTTGAAAATTTGTTTCCACAGTGGCATTTGGATTTTCGTCTGACCACCGATGAGAGTTACGAGTGTTGTTGATACCGTTACGGATGAAAGTAGCTTCATCGGTGAACAGTATTAATCGAAGCAATCGGCGATTAGCATTTACCCAATGACAAAATTCCAGTCGCATGGCAGCGTCTCCTGGTTGAATGGTTGAAGGTGTTGTACACACTGTACATGATATGCATGCAAGCCTTCCTCACGTAATGTTCGCCATACTCTTGTGTGTGGTACACCGAGACGAGTAGAAATTGTTCGTGAGCTCGTAGTAGGACTACGCTCTACCAACTGAAGAATGTTTTCCATTTCATCCACATCTTGTTGCCCTTCACGTTCAGATGAAACATGAGCGCTGGGAAGTGTACCAATCTCACGCAATGTGTTGAAAACCCTGGTAAACACTCTTCGATCAGGAATTCTGCGGTTCGGAAACCGTCGACGGTATTCTGCAACAGCAGCTGTTGCACTTCCATCGCAAAAACCGTAGACATACACCATATCTGCATATTCGGCATGTGTGAAAGTGTGAGGCATTCTTAACACTGCTTCAAACACCAAACAATGTCACTCACAACAATCAGCTGTCGATTGGCTTATGTTACATGCTTACATTACAGCTTACGTGGTTCAAGGTTATAGGGGAGGGAAGGGGAGGAAGAGCTGCGCGCGCATCAGATTCAAACAGCTCTATCTCCGTAACCATTCAGAATTAGACACATGTTCATATGAACTTTTTTTCTCACAATGACCGATACTGTCACCTCCCGAAGTATTGACCTTTCCTCCTGAAACACCCTCTATAGAAAAGAAGAAATGTAAGATAAATTTCATGATAGCAGATCTAAAGAGATATGGAGATCCATTTACAATGGGCCATTGGTCAATGAAGGTGAAAATAAAATTGTATGAAACCATAATAGTACCTACAATATTTTATGGAATGGAAACATGGACGAGAACAACGACAAAGGATATTGAAGAAGTGGAACAAATGCAGGGAAGAATTCTAAGGGAAATAACAGGAATGAAATGTAGTACCCCATATTGGGGTTATTAGCTGAATTAGGAGTGTGGCCAGTCAAAGAAAAAATTGGATACAAGAAGATAATGCTAATGAACAATATATTAAACTCAAATGAGGCTACATTAATTAAAATGATAACCGAAGTTCAGTTGAAAAATCCATACCAAGGATGTTGGGCAGAGGAAGTTGCAGAAATGTGTAAATTATATAAAGTAACATTAGAGGACTTGAAAATTCTGAAAAAAAGTTAATTAAAGAAAAGTGTACGACAAAAAATTAATGAATATTTACAGGAAGAACTAATAAAGAGAAAAACTAAAATTAAAAAACTAAGATTCATTGATGAATTTAAAAGACAATAATATATTGAAAATATGAAAGAAAAGGATATGAAGATTATAATGGAAATCCGATTAAATATGGTAGAGGTGAAAGAAAACTATAAAGGAAAATATAAGGACATGAAATGTGAAGTATGCAGGAGAAAGAGTGATACGACAGAACACTTGTTTCACTGTGAAAAACTAAGAAACATAGAAACATAGTGGGGGAGATGATGGGAGTAGAGAATATAAAAAAAACAGAAAGTATCAAAAATTATATTGTAAAATAATGGAAATTAGAAAAAGACTCTGTTGTTGTTGTTGTTGGTTAGCCGATCAGCCCACCCTGATCCTGATTGAACAAGCCGGTGGCATGCAGGTAACCGATCGCCCTCTCCGGAGTGGACCAGAGGTTCAGCGCACTAGTGATGTTGTGTTGTATTCGTTCGTTGTTGTGCTACAGCGGTACAGTCTGTCATAATGTGTTCAGTTGTTTGTGGTGTGTCCTGGCACAGGTGGCACGTGTCGTCTGTGGAGGTCTAGTCTGGGCTTATATGTCTGTAAGGTGGGGGTGATGTCCACATCCGAATGGTGCTAAGTTAACTCGATCCGATCTGCTCAGGCTGGTCTCTGACCTGTTAATGGGTGGCGGTTTCACACCTAGGACCGCATTCGGACCGAGTCGTGTCAGTGCTTTGTGGGTTAGGTGTGTGTGTATGTGTTTTCTGTACTGTGTGATGTCTGTGGGGCGTGGTATGCAATGGAGTATTTGGTTATAATGTTTCTCTGGTGTTACCTTAATGGTGCGAGGTGTTGGTGCATGATTGTACAGTTGCTCGCATATGTAATGTTCCTCGCCTCACAGGCGACTCCGTACATGTGGAAACACTGCAGTGATAGTCAAAGTACCCCAACTGGAAGAAGGTGGGGTGGAGGGGGGAACAACTGAGTCCAACAACATATAACATTTGACATACAGGTAATTATAATGTAATATCTGTGTTCATAAAGATAAACAATTAATATGATCGTGAACAGGGTTGAACTCTATGTTTACTAGTCTTATACAATAATAAGGTTCCATTATGATTACTGCAAGTCTATATGAACAGCTACCACAATACAACTTTTAATATACTAGTGAATTTGAACCAAAAATAGACATTACACAACCATCCTCCACACTCCCTCATTCCCCTTCTCCACCCACCAGTCTCGTGTATATTAAATTATTTATGTAACAATACATATAGACAGAGCCGGATTTATGCACAGGCGCATGAGGCGCTACCTGGGAGCTTCGACAAAAAGGGGCCTCATGGGCAGAATTTATAGCTAGATCCTAAACCTGGAAAAAGATAAAATAATCCATTCTTAAAACGTCAAACTTGGTAGATCTGGCAACTTGGCAAGTGGATAACTGAATTATACATTGTGCTTTGTTTTGCGCGTGCGCAAAATATGACGCCATATCAGCGTTAAGAAAAGGATACAGAAACATCAAAAGTGCTTTAATTAACCTATCTCTGTGCGGACACGAAAAAACCTGTCTGTCGTTTAGAGGCCAGAAATTTATCAAAATAATTTGATGAATATGAGGCAGCTTTATTAACCGTAATCTGGGGCAGAATTTTACAAAGACTTAATTCAACTAGTAAATCGTTGCAGGATCCAACGATAAATATACTAAAAGCTGTTAATCTCTTAAAATCACTGACAGAATTTATTGTAGAAATGAGAAACAACTTTGACGGTATCGAAGAGGAAACTAAACTTCTAACTAATGAAACGCAGTACACAAATGAGCAATGTCAAATTATATTACATATGTTTACGCGTTTTTTAAAAACAATACGAGTTCAAATGAAGTAAACATATGTAAATAGTCAATGTCATAAAGTTTCATATGCTATATGTGAATTATAACATTTAGATACATTAAATACATGAGATACATTGTGCATAGCATAATGTTTCCTTTTGTTAAGATCTTCACATGTTATATGCTGAAGAATTTGAAGCTTATATGGATAGAGCTGCAACCGCTTGCGCACGACTCTATGCACAGTTGAACGAAGAATCTGCAGTTCGACACTAGCACGACGGATGGACTTTCTCGGGCTACTACCAAAAGCGCCGCGTATTCGTTCAACATCTTCTTCCGATCTTGTTCGCCCTCCAGAGTGTTCCTTTAGAACACTGCCAGTCTCCTCAAATTTCTTGGTCCATGCATATAGGTCTCTTCTGGTAGGTGGTTCCTCGTGAAAGGTTGTACGGAATCGCCGTTGCACCAGAGTAGGGGACTTCAACTCAGCCATCCATAACACATATTTCGCTTTTTCTTGTGGGGTAAACATAATTCAATCTGAAACAAACAAAAAACATTATGACAAAACCTTATGCATATGGTGTAGTAACTGGCAAAGTTTCAAAATTCTATTAATACTTTAAAATTACAGAGTTTCAAAGTTGTTTCATTTCGAATGGGACACCAGGTATATGAAAGAAGAAAAGTGATAAATCCAGTTGATATGTATAATATTATTCTTGATGGCCTAAAATCGACGTCTCCAAATGTAGAAACCATTCTTAAAATTTTTAACGATGCCTGTAACAAACGCGAGTGGTGAACGGTCCTTTTCAGTTCAAAAAAGAATTAAGTATTACTTAAAAAATAGTTTATTGCAAACAAAAATGTCGAATCTATCACTCTTGTTTATTTAATCAGATATAACAAAATTCATAAATTATGATGTTATCGATTCTTTCGCGAAATCAAAAAACAAGAAACAGACACTTTAGTTTTATATATATATATATATATATATATATATATATATATGCATTTAACTGCAATGACCACGCAGTATATAAATGAATAGAAACGACGTAAGTAATAAGGAGCGTCTCTGCACACGGGGAAGAAATAACGAATAAATGAAAAATGAGACGAACCGCCCGGGAATCGAACCCAGGGCCTTCCAATTGCCGGTTGGATGCGCTACCATTACACTACGGACCTCCATCAGTCATAAATCGAAATTCTCCTACATAGGGCAGAAACCAATGCCCTGAGAGGGCACCCTCGCAAATCGTGAATATGTGCATTTAACTGCAATGACCACTGCAGAGACGCTCCTTATTACTTACGTCGTTTCTATTCATATATATATACAGGGTGAGTCAAAAGTAGCGCCCGATTTCTGTCAGTTGATTGTTTGTTTGCCATTTGTATTACAGTGTACAAGAAGGTAGAAATAAATGAATGACATGTTTATCTAACCATTTATTCGGGGGAAAATTATTACGGAACTGTACCAAGCTGTTTTACTTGCAATTTTCAAAGTGCCCTCCCTCGTGATCGATGCACAATTGCAATCAACTGACAGAATTGGGCGCTACTTTTGACTCACCCTGTATATATATATATATATATAATGTGCATTTATCCATTTTAAAAATAATTTCAATAACAGTGCGGGAATGTATAAAATTGACAATATCCCGTTTAAATTCCTTCTGCCTCTCATTAAGTCTTGTTAATTGTGAGCTAATCTTTTTGTTTCCGTCCCGTTATAATTATATATTTTGGGCATCTCACCTGCTCCCTTCATTCCCTGACGAGGTGTACTTCTGAATACATGAAAGGCCTTGGAATCATTTTTCTTTTTCCTTGTGGATTTACATCATTATATATATATATATATATATATATATATATATATATATATATATATATATATATATATATATATATATATAATACTCGTTTTAAGTAAGTTTTCAATTTTGGTGATTTACTATTTTTATCGTACTTGTTTCGTGTGAAATAAATTATAAATCAGTTGCTCCTATTTTTCTTTAATTTTCTTTCATGGCTAAAGCCTAAGAGACCTCAGTCTGCCTTTGCGCCTCGGGCCTTAAGTAGTATAAATATGGCTCTGCATATAAACTTGCAGTAATCATAATGGAACCTTTTTACTGTATAAGACTAGTAAACTATATGGAGTTCAACGCTGTTCACAATCATAGTAATTGTTTATCTTTATGAACACAGACATTACATTATAATTACCTGTATGTCAATGACTGCACATTCAACTGTCCTTTAAATATATATGTTGTGTTATATGTTGTTGGACTCGGTTATCCCACCTCCACCCCACCTTCCCCCAGTTGAGGTACCTTGACTATCACTGCAACATTGCCACATGTACGGAGTCGCCTGTGAGGCAAGGAGCAAGGAACATATGAAGGCAAGTACATCCTGTAATGATACGAAGTACGTTGTTTTGTATTGTCTGTAAGGTGTTTATGCGTGTGTTTGAGATAATGGGTGCCCAGCATGGGCTAGCATAGTCCATAACTGAGCGAATATATTGTTTGTATATGAGTGATGTTGTTATAATGTTATAATGTTATAATGTTACAGACCAACAAAGACCCTAGGATCCACTCATGGTTGGTCTATTTAACTGTGTGTTCGTAATTGTGTATGTGGTGGCGGAGGGGACCTACAATTTTACGTGGGTTCCGAACCACAAGAACATAAGAAATTTATGCAAAAACTGCCTGTACATTGGCAACGACCAATTTTGCATAACTAATTAATTATTTATCAATTTAAATCTAATTAATTATCGATTTAAAACTAATAAATTATCGATTTAAAACTAAAGATAAATCTCTGGATCCAGAGGATCAAGTCATAATAGACTACTATCCACAAATATGTTACACTCTATATCTATTTATAACCAACATGCAAATATATCAGATCCAAAGAATCCAGTCAATTTCATTACGGTATCCATCAATACTAGTACCTTGTCAACGAAAAATAAGTCACGATCCATATCGATTGCGGACCAAGTCAAAATTTACATATACATTTCAATATATATACTTAGGAGGAAAAGTGTAGGTGTGGCTGTAAAGACTGTACAGTAATGTAGAATGTGTGTGCACCCATTTTGGGTCTCCCATTTGAAGGTGTTGTGGGGCAAGTGAAGATCATGAGTTTTTCAATACCTCAAAGTACTATGGGGGGGCACCGCTCGGCAGAGGAATCTCTTTAAATGGGGTGTGTAAGGACAGAGAGTATCCCCTAACCCAAGATGGTGCCTCCCTATATCCCACAACACTTGTGTTGAGCTGTGGGACCGATCACCACAAAGCCTTACTTTTACTACCTTAAACTATACCCAATCTATCAAAATATTTGTCTAATCGATTTTTAAACATGTTTATAGAAGTGCTACTAATTACTTCTACCGGCAAACTATTCCAGCTATTTACTATTCTATGCGTAAAAAAGTTTTTGGCAACTGCTGTCTCGAACATTCTACTTGTCAACTTACACCCGTTATTTCTAGTCCTATTATATTGAGATATTTGGAAAAAGCTATCTCTATCTACGTTATCGAACCCATTCATAATTTTGAAAACCTGGATTAGATCAACCCTTAGCCTCCTAGTCTCGAGTGTTGTCAATTTTAACTCTTTAAGCCTATCCTCGTACGACTTTGACCTAAGCGACGGAATCATCTTAGTTGCTCGTCTTTGAACTCTTTCGATTTTGTCTATATCTTTGCGCATATACGGATTCCAAAATTGGATCGCGTACTCCAAATGGAGTCTAACTAATGATTTATAAAGAGGAACTATAATATCACGCGATTTGTACTCAAAATTTCGAGCTATAAAACCTAACACTTTGTTCGCCTTATTGACCGCTGCTGTACTTTGTTTCGCTACTTTTAAATCACCAGTGACTATAACTCCTAAATCTTTTTCCTGCTCTACGCTTGTTAAATCTTTCCCTGACATACTATACGCAAAATTACCGTTACGCGAACCTATATGCAAAATTTTCACTTATCAACGTTAAATCTCATTTGCCATGTGACTGACCAATCAACGATTTTATTCAGATCTTCCTGGATTTTACCTCTATCTTCGTCATTAATCGCCCTACCACCCAGCTTCGTGTCATCCGCAAACTTTGAAACTGTGCTGACTAGGCCGACATCTAAATCGTTAATATATATAAGAAAAAGCAAGGGGCCCAATACAGAACCCTGAGGAACGCCACTCGCTACATTAGCCCAACACGACTCCGCTCCATCAACGACCACCCTCTGTTTCCTACCTCGCAACCACTCTTCTAGCCAATTTATTACTACACCCCTGATTCCATGAGCCTTAGTTTTTTCAATGAGTCTTTTGTGCGGCACGGTGTCAAACGCTTTTTGAAAATCTAAATACACTACATGAACCGCCCTATGTCTATCGTAAACGTCAACCACGCTTTGGAAAAATTCTAAAAGATTAGTTAAGCAAAATTTGTTTCGCCTAAAACCGTGCTGCGTATTTCCCACTAGTTTATGCACTTCTAAGTGTTCGACTATACGATCCCTAATTATTGATTCCAGTAGCTTACCTACAACAGACGTTAAACTGATTGGCCTATAATTTCCCGCCGCACCTTTATCGCCTTTCTTAAAGATAGGTGTTACGTTTGCTAACTTGAAATTATCTGGTACGCACCCCTCAGAAATAGACGCATTAAAAATCTTTGTTAGCGGCACAACAATGCTATCTTTTAATTCTTTTAGTTGTATGGGATATATGGAATCCGGACCCGGTGATTTACGCGTTTTCATTTTATCAATATAGCGCATTACTTCCCCTTCACTAACGACAATATTATCCAAAATATTACCATTATCAAAAGGTATTATGTCTATGACCGTAGGGATATTCGTTACATCTTCTATAGTAAAAACTGACGTAAAAAATTCGTTTAGCAAGGTAGCCATTTCCTTGTTTTCAGAAACTAGGTCTCCGTTTACATTTTTCAATGGCCCCCAAGACACTTTTTACTGGATTTCTATTACACTGGTCAACACTCATTTTATTGCCAATCATATTAGAGTGATTTTGGGGTAACTTTGTGGTGCTGATTCCGAATATGACATCGGTTTTGCTAGATTGGCTCTAATTTATGAGATAATTGGTACCCCATTGAAACACGTAAAAATGCAAAAAATTTAATGTTCAGGCGGAGCCTACTTACAAATCGCATTGAAATTGTCTCAAATCATACAAAAGTAATCATGAAATACATAATGGCATTTTATTCGGTATAATAACAGATAAACACAGTAAGCTGATTCGCATAATTACAATTAATGTATAGTAAATCTCTGTTTGTACGATTCTCTTTTATGTGGGTTATCAGGACAATCACGTTGGAGGTTCCAGCAATAGTCTGCCATCATGTGTCTGTCCCATCTGCCTTGATACTTTTCCTCCATCACCTTGATATCTTGATGAAACCTCTCCCCTTGTTCCTCGCTAAAATCACCAAGATTATCCGGAAATCTGTGTAAGTGGCTATGGAGAAAGTGTACCTTTATGCTCATATTAGTACCCAACTTTTCAAAGTTTGTGAGCATGTTTTGCACCAGTTCTTCATAATTGTCTGCTTTGTGGTTACCCAAGAAGTTCTTGACAACTGAGACATAACTGCACCAGCAGAAGCTTCAACACCATTCATAAATTTTGTGAAATTAGAATCCTTGATAAGTGTACGGATTTGAGGGCCATCAAAGATTCCAGCTTTTAGTTTTTCCATACTTAGTCCAGGGAACGATCTACAAATGTATTTGAAGCAGACTTTGACAGACTGAGGTCCCGTATCAGATCATTGAGTTCGTCTTGGGAGAACTGCTGATGTGTTGAAATGCTTCCTTCATAGTCACTTCCACTACTACCACCTAAGTCCTGAATTTCTTCAAATTCTGACAACGGAAGGTCGGGCAGTGTGGTAAACACTGGTATGGGAACGTCTTCGCTGTGTGACACAGGTCGCCTTGCTGATTCCAAATTGGGATAATCTCACTTGAGTTTCTTGTATCGATTGAAACCTTTCACATTAACCACACTATCAACTGACTACTGGTTGGGTGGCCGATGACTTATATACGGAGGGGGAATATTCTAGAATGATCGCGGAGTAAACACTAAGAATATTCGCGTGTCTCACCATCTAGAATGTTCCGGTAGTTTCCCATATGCATGCGTTATGGTTACGTTTCCTATTAATTGAGGGTATTCATTATCTCAAGAACTAGAGCCAAATCGGAAAAACTACTTTCATTTTGGAATTCAGCAACCCCAAAATACCCTAAATTCGTACGAATTTCCTTGGCAACGAAACAAAAAATTTTTTTGTTGAGCTGTGTTACTGACGTATTGAAAGAATCGCTTGGGGTTTTCTTTACCGTCACGAGCTATGGAGATTTCAAATTCGCGCTTGGACTTTTTTATTACACTTTTCGCTTCACGCCTTAGAGATATGTAGTTGTTTCGTAACAACAGATTATCTTTATCGCACTTACAGTATATAGCCTATAAGCCCTATCTCTACTCTTTATAATGTCTCCTACTCTAGAAGTAAACCACAAGGGCTTGTTGTTTACTTTCGCTCGCTTAATTTTGTACGGTACACATTCCTCATTTATAGTCCTAAATACCGTTTCGAACGATTCCCACATTAGTTTTGCGTTGGAGTTCCCCATTACGTTTTCCCAATTGACGTGTGAAAATTTATTTCGAAATTTACTAAAGTCTGCGTGCTGGAGTTAGGAATTTTAGTCGAGTTAGTTGGTTTCGAGTGACTTACTGAGACGACAAACTCTACCATATTGTGATCGCTATTGCTTAACGGTTCTATTACTTGAAGATCAGTAATTAGCCTATCATCCGTAGTTATTACTAAATCTAAAATACCGTCCAACCTCGTAGGTTCCCCAACCTTTTGAATAAGAAAGCTATCCTCGAGAAAATTAACTAAACGATTACCTTCCGCGTCTCCCTGCATTGTATCGTAATTCACTTTGGCGCAATTAAAGTCACCCATAACTAAAGCCTGCTCACTACCGATTATTCTCTTTAGTTCACGATATAACGCTTCGTCCGTATCAGCTGTTTGATTAGGGGGCCTGTATATAACCGCAACAAGAAGTTTGAAATCGTTCAATTTAAGTTCTGCTATAGTCGAATCTATCGGTTCTGGAATTGAGTGCTTTACTTCTATAACGTTCGCAATATTATCTTTGATATACAACATAACACCGCCTCCTCGCCTACCTATTCTGTTTTTAACAAAAAGTCTATAACCTTTAATTTGATACTCCCCTACAAAGTCACGTGTTTCAGTGCTAAGCCACGATTCATTTATCGCAATTAAATCATAGTCTTTACAAGCAATTAAAGAACAAAATTCGTTTATTTTATTTCGTAGGCTACGAGCATTTAAGGATAGAACCTTCAAATTGTTTGTAATTGCGACACCTTCGCGAGCGCAGGGGAAATTTGTGGAATTTACGCTGGGACCGTTCGGGTTGCGGCAGCCTGAAAAGAAGAGACAGTATTATGAAATAGTCTTCCTAAACGCGCAGCTCCAACGTCATTAAAATGAAGTCCATCTTCGAGGAACAAGTCCCTCCTGCCGTAGAAACTGTTCCAAAAATTTGCAAAATGCACTCCTTCCTGTTTGCAAAGAGACTTTAGGTTATTGTTAATATAGGTCGCCTTGCTGTAGAAATCGCTTCGTTGGATAACACTGCCCAACACCAATTTTGCTGATTTAATTCTAACACCTGTTTTTAGGTAACTTTGGTGTGCTGATTTAGAAAATCACCTTAGTTTTTGCCTATCACGTCAGGTTTTCGAGCAATCAAATACGGAGATATCGCATTTTGGCAGGGTTATGCCCAATTTTTTTTCTTTTCAAAAAATAAGTTTTTACATACTCAGAATCAGCATGGAAAAGTAAACAATTGTGCAGTGAGTGAACTTTAATATACAATGGTAATATTGACACAAAGTGATTAAAAGTGTTTAAATAAGCAAAAAATGAATCCATGATAATGACGTCACGCTAACACCTGGGGAAATCACAGATACCCAAGATTTTAATATGTTGTACATGACCTTTAGATTTAATGCACAGATTTGCGTATTCCACAGATAAAATTTTAACAGCAAAACAGCTGTTAACAGGTCTCAAAAATCATCAATTTTGATAAGTGCCCTTCATGGATCACCAAAAATAGGCATATTGCATTGCACATTGCACAAAAACCTGATGTGATGGCCAAAATCTAAGGAGATTTTTGAAATCAGCACATCAATATTATCCAGAAACAGGTCTTAGAATAGAATTAAATCACCAGCAAAAAATGTTTTTTTTGGGGGGCAGTGTAATTCGAGGAAGTATACCTGTTAAAACAATCTTATTAGTTTTCTCCTTTAGTCGCTCTAATAAGTCCCTATACCTAGCCAGCAGTTCTTCCGATCTAGAATTTAAAACGTTATTAGTACCGACATGAATAACATACGTTGTGTCCTCGGTGGTACCGTCTGTAAAATGGTCAACACTATTAGTTATATCCTCCACCCTTGCACCAGGGTAGCAGTAACGGCGCCTACGACGAGGGTTTCTCCCACAGAATTCCTCGAGCTGCCCTCGAACAATGGAATCGCCAACGAGTCGTATTTCCGGTTCATCAGCACCTTCGAAACCTAAAACAGAAAACTTATTGCTTGTTATTACTGGTAGAAGGTCTTTGCTTTTCTCAATGGGGCTCCATTTCGCACTCGAACGAAGGGTTGGGAACTAGAGGAAGAGAGAGGGCTATTAGTACTATTTATATTATTAGTAGAAACTGAGGCAGGAGGGGTCGTAACTGGAGTCTCAAGGGATTCTAATTTTGCCGTCAGGAGCATCACGCTTTCTTCAAGTCTCACCCTGGCCTCCCTCTCACGTTCTAGCTCATTCCTCAGCACTTCCATGCTTGAGCACCACCTGCAAACTAACTGTTCATTATTATTAGCCATTGTAAACGCGTAAGCAAATTTCCCTTCACAGCGACTGCAAGTACTTGACGGGGGTGCCATGCTTTTAATTAGTTGAACAACAAAGAAACAAAAACAAAAAACGAGCGTTTGGAAATTAATAAATTGCAACGTAGGTCTACCGCGTTCTTGAAACGCAGAAACAGGTTCTTGTAACACAAATTTATACTAAATTAATATAGAATTAAGCTACCGACAAAAGATCTGTAAAAGAAGAGTATTTATGACACTTATCTGTCCGCGATTCGACCCCATTTTTTCCTTTTTTTCACACGGTTTCTGACGACACACTACCTGACCTCTCGAAGCACGGAAAAATGAACCTTATGACTGCACGTTTTCTGATTGATTTGAAAAACAAACAAGGCAAGCCACGTGCAGTAGCCTTGGTTTGATCAAATAATATAGTACTGAATAACGTCAATAAATGAAATATATTCGTTAATGAATGATTAGTAGCACGAAGTAATTTAGTTAAGAATGCACGGAACACTTTTTTTTTTAAAACACTTCAACGAAAACCACTTATTCAATTGATAACACTTGACACTCGATAAAACACGTCTGTTCACAAGGAAAGACTGATCACATCTGAGGAAAGACTGATCACATCTGAGGAAATACTGATGTCCAAAGTTTATGCCTGTTAGTACCCTAAGCGTGTTAAGTCTTGGCGTATATTTGTTTTTAATGTCCTGAATGTGGTTTGCAAAAGATAATGATGTGTTGTATGTGACCCCAAGTATTTTGGTCCTGTGAGTGTGTGGAATGTTGGTGTTGTTTAGTGTAAGCTGTGGAGTTTTCTGGTGTTCTTTTGTGTTGCTCGTTAGCAAAGTTATGGTTGATTTTGTGGGCGCTACTTTGAGTCTATTGTGTGTGAGCCAGTCTTGTATACTGTTTATGTATGTTTGTAGGTTATTTGTAGCGGTGTCGATGTTGTTCTACAGATCTACAGAAGCTAAGGCTAACAAAGACCCTAAGATCCACTCTAAGGTTAGCCCGAGAGAAAGGAAAGAGTAGCGGGTTAAGAGAAGAGAAGAGAATAAGGGGTTAAGTAAGAGCAACACCTATCACTCATGGGTTAACATTCATTCAGAAAAAGAGGAAAAGTGTCTCACCATCATCATCCGCCGGCCACTGCCGACAAGTCAGAAAAATAGTCGGAGAGAATAGGAGAGGGGTGAAAGATGAAAAGAAGTAAAATAAGAACGCTTACAAACCATGCAAATACAGTCTTAACTCACTGTCATACCATGCAAACTACAAACATGCAAGAAAAGAGTTAGACACATGCAAAGTAAGGAAAAAAAAAAAAAAGTAGGTAAAGTTAAACAAAAAGTGGGTTAGTTTACGTTATGAGCTACATCTACATTCGTGTTAGTCTAATTTTTTTTTTTTTTTTAATAATTTTATTGTGGGTTGATGTTAGAGTGATGTCATCTGCATATGATGATAAGGTAAGATTGTTATCGATGGGTGTTGGAATGTCATGCATGTATAAGTTAAACAGTGTTGGTGAGAGAACAGAGCCTTGAGGGACCCGTTCGGAAAAAATTGTTTTTGGATGACTTGCCATTAAATGTGACATGTGAGTATCTTCCTGAAAGATTGTTGCTCAGCCACCTTATGGTGTTATTGTGCATGTTTGTGTTGGGTATTTTGTTTACGAGAGGGAAGCGTGGGATAGCATCAAATGCTTTACTAATGTCTATTGTTGCTAATAGTGTACGTTGAGCTGGTCGTCTGGAGTTGATGCCATCCATGATGTGCTGCGTGAGATTAGTGAGTTATGTCGTGGTTGAGTGGTGAGGTCTGAAGCCATGTTGAGTAGGCGATAGTGGTATCTGTAGATTGGTGATTTGTAAGATTAGTCTTTCTGTTACTTTAGAAAGTGTGCATAGTAAAGTAATGGGTCTACTGTATAGGAAGCTGGTTCTGTTGGATTTTTGTTTGGTTTGAGTAGTGTAATAATTTTACCTTGTTTCCATATGTTAGGAATAATACAGTGTTGGTATGAATATGTGCTGATGTTTGTTAGAGCTAGTATTCTCTGTGGGCCCAAGTGTTTAAGGTGTATGTTAGATATGTTGTCTGGTCCAGTAGCCTTCAAATTCTTAATGTTTTTGATGATCTTGGTGGTCTGGTCTGTATTGAAGGGTGTAATGATCGTGTCGAGTCTGTAGGTTTTCTTATGTCTGGCTGTTTGTCTGTCTGCGTTTTTCTGGTTGTTGTCTCTGTTTAGGTGATTTATCTTTGCGTAGTGATTAACTAGAATGTTAGCTTGTTGTCTATATGTTTGGATATTATTTTGGCTGCGACAAATAGCCGCGTGTGAGGTGTGAATGCCGCTGTTAGAGTGGGTAATGCTGTTTATAGTCTTGCATAGCCTGGATGTATCTGTGGAGTGGCTTAGTGTTGTTATGAATTCCCTAAATGTTTCTGTTTGTTTTTCTTTAAGTTTGTTGTTTATTTCTGTGTTGAACTGTTGTTATGTTGATGTTTTATGGCTTCTGTGTGTGGTGTTTTTGTGTTATGTTTGAGGTTGTTACGTTGCCTTATGAGGTGGGCTATTTCTCTACTGTAATTTGGGTTGTATTTCCTAATGTTGCCCTTGGGTATGTATTTGTCTGCATTATTGATGATCTGATTGAATGTCTTGAGTGTTGTATTGATGTTTATGATGGGTGTGCTGTTTAATGTGGTGAATTGTTCTTCAGTCTGTATTTTGAACTGTTCCCACTCAGCCTTCTTGTAATTTCTATAAGTGTGCCTAAGGCTGTTGGGGCAGAGTGTAGAACGTGTTGTAATGATGATGGACAGGTTGTCTGAGGACAGTTGTTTTTCTGTTCTCCAGTGTGTATATGTTGCTAGTGAGGGGGAACAGAACGTTATGTCTGGGGATGAGTTTGAGTATCCTGCTTGATGTGGTATATGTATGTTCTTCTGGGTTGTTAAGAATGAAGAGGCTGTTTAGTTGTGTGGCTATGTTGGCGCTTCTGGTGTTGTTTTCGTTGTATAGGTACCAACAATATCTTTAGCGTTGAAGTCTCCTCCTAAGATGACATTAGTGAGAGAGGCCAGATCGTGTAACTGTGGATTGTAATTGGCTGGCACCTGAGGTGAACTATCTGGTGGGATGTAAATATTGATGAGTGTGGTGTTGTGTTTTGCGCGTGTTTTAATGTTAACTGCCTGTATTTCTATCGTGTTATCTGCTTGGATTGTGTTTGTAATGTTTTGGGTGGCATCAGTGCAGCTAATGCTTTTACGTGTGTAAGTGATGAGTCTATCCCCGTGACTCCCAATACGATCTTGACGGAGGTAACATGTGTAAGTTGTAGTGGGGTCTGGATTAGTCTTAATGTCGCCGGAGAGTAAGAGTAGCCCAGGGAGCACGTCCGGCACGCAATTGCTCCCCGTAAATGAAAAAATAGCACGCTGGTATAGGTCCGGCCCCGGGAGACGATCGGCACTCTGACCGTGCCACGCAAAAGGCCGTCGACTGCCAGTCTGGCCAACCGTAGACAGCCCGCTGCAAGGAGATTTGAGAAGGTTTGGCCACCAGCGCGTTGATGTCTTCGGTTTGACGTCGCCTCTTCTTCGCGTTGACGGTCTACGTTTTTTCGTTGACGCGCTGACGTGTCCCGTGCTGGAGGATACAGCCACTACTAGAAGCTTCCTCACCAGCTGCTAACTTTTGTTTTTAATACTGTGTGTAGATTCAGTTATTACTGTGAATCTGTTAAAAGAACATTCTCTGTTATTTTGTACTTATCTTTCGTCTGCAATTTTGTGTTGCTCTCTTTGTTGGAGTTCTGAAAATGTATTGCCCGCCTGTCTGCTAAATTGCTCTAATATAGACTCTGTTTCTTCTCTTTCTTCTTCCTTTAATTTACACTAGAAATATGTCTAAAATTCAATACAGAAATCTTCTTGGGAAGAATTTACACATGCTAGAGTGCAGAAGACTGTTGACAGTAAAGGTTTAAGTACATAAGGAGATACAGAGTAGAGGCTCTGCACCAGGAACGTGTGCTGATCCGCAGGTTCAAGTGAGCAATTTCTGGAACCTGGAACCTGGAATGTATGTTAAAAGTATAATTTTTATTCCTTTGTGTCTTCGAAAAAAAGACATTTGTCCTTTTATTTTTTTCTTAACGAGGTGATCGAAGGCTTAATGGAACGGCTTTTCTTAGTTTTTGCTGAGAACTGACTATTTTATTTACCGTTTAAGTTTTTGTATTTTGTAAAAGATTGTGCAAGCATGGTTACCATGCAAGATATTGCCAATGAAGATGACGTATTTTTTACAAGTTAAACTTTCTTCTTTCAGATTCTTTGACCTTTTTATATGTACTTTTTTATAGCATTGTTGGTCACTGGCATATATGAATTTTATAGCACATAATTTTAACTTTTACATTTAATGAAATTACTAGTGATGTGGAGCTGGAGCTTATGTTCATTGTTTACAAAAATAGAAGGTAAAGTACTTTTTGCTATTGAAGAGTTCTAAATCGTATTTTATTAACTTGAAATTTTTACACTGTTAAATTGTTCATAAATTATATTAAATTATTACAATAAAGTTAATAATAATATACATTTTAAGTTCCACATAGTGAAAATATTTTTAATGCAGAATTTATGTTCAACATTTTCCAAAAATTGAGGATCATGTGTTTTTCATTATTAAATTGTTACCTTATGTTTGAGCATATTATGTGAACCAGTTTTTATTTCAGTTTTGGGTTTTAATTTGCTAAATGCAAATTTGAAATTTTACCTTATATACGTCCAACTGATACCCAGCTAATATATTTCCATTTACAGATATAATTGATGTCTATAAATGTCATACGAAATGGACTTGACAACAACTGCGGGAGAATTCGGAATGAGAATTAATGAGACCAAGACAAAGGTAATGAAAATTGCAAGAAGGAAAGGAGCACAAATGAACCTGACGATAGGAAATCGGACCTTAGAAGAAGCTGAGCAGTTTAAATATCTGGGAAGTTTATTAACAAACAATGGAGATTGCATTAAGGAAGTAAGATCTAGAATTGGTATGGGTAAGGTAGCTTTTGAGGAGAAAAGACTACTTATAGGTAAACTCAACTTGAAGCTGGAGAAAAGGTTAGTAAAAAGCTTGATATGGAGTGTGGTACTGTATGGAGCAGAAACATGGACAGTGAAAACAACTGAAAAGAAACTCCTGGAAAGTTTTGAAATGTGATTTGGAGAAGAATCCTAAAGATAAGCTGGAGGGAACACCAAAGTAATGAGGAAGTAATGCAATAGGTGAGGGAGGAAAGAAGACTCGTTAAGGTGATAAGAGAAAGACAGAAGAAATGGATCGGACATGTGTTGAGAGGCGAAGGATTGTTGAAGGAGGTGTTGATTTGAAGGCAGGCAGGTGCTACCATGATATGAAAAGGATAGCTCAGGATAGAACACTTTATTGGCGGGACACACAAGTGGTACCTGCCTAGTAGGATGACCGCAAAATGGTAGAGTGCAATTGCAAGGCAATGTTGATCAATGTTGCCTACCCCCTCCCCCCCATAGTGCCAACCCCGGGTGGCACCATAAAAAAAGGGAAGAGTGTATGCAAGCAAGGGGGAGTAGTTTATCCCCCAAGCTGCATGAAGGGGGAGTGTGGTTTTACTCCCAAACCTAACCTAAAAGAGAAGAGAGGAGGAGAGGAGAAGGAGAGAGAGCATCTTTCCGCCTGGAAATCCAGGCGCATAATGATCGCTCTTGACCTCCGCACTTGGCTTAGAAGGTGTAATCTGCCAGTTTGCTCAGAAGGCTTAAGCAGCCAGTTTGCTTAGAAGGCTTAATCTGGCTTAAAAGGCGCAACCAGCCATTTGGCGTAGTGTATACGTATATACATATTAATGGAGAGAGAATATATGCTCATGCTGGGCCACAAAAAAATTATTGAATTAATAGCGCACACACACACACACACACACACACACACACACACACACACATTTTTCTAGCCCAGTAGCAGAATATATATGAGCATGCCCTCCTTAGAATAACTACAACACAAACCCCAAAAGCCATCCTTAGAATAGCTCCCCACAACCATCAGCACAGCACCACCACCACCAATAGACCGACAAGGTCTCTAAAAACGACCCAATTAATAGACAAAGCTATTAAACATAAACAAATACATTTATGGGGACAGGGAAGACAGACAAAGTCTCAAAAAACGGCAACGCCAATAGTTTGATCTATTAAGTTTCTCGTGGCAGAAAGCCACCACAAGGCCATGTGATGTTTGGTGGGCAATCTTTAAAACAAAAAATGGAATATGATAATCCAAATTTCATACAAAAACAAATTTCTTGTCTTAAGAAGCAAATATATCTTTAAACTATAACATAAAAAATATTAATATAATTTTTAAACAAAACTGGATTTAGGTTTAGGTATAACTATTTCATTTTTTCACCTTTTATCCCCCATTATATTTAAAGCAAGTTTCTGGCTTAATATATGCAATTTTATTTTTAATCGTATTATAAAAATAGCAAATTTAAAACACAACGTATACCGTTAAAATATTTTCCACAGTAATGTAATAATAAAGTGTTTAGATGGCAATATATATATATATATATACAGGGTGGGCCGTAAGTTTCCATACATAGGAAAAATAAACATTTTTTTATGGACAACCATTTTTATTTATATAATATGCTCTACATGGTTGCCATTGTTTTGAAAACACATTTCAATACGTGTTCCCCACTGTTGATGAACACGCATTAGCACAGTTGACGTTATGCTTGTAATGGCGTTGGTGATACGTTCCTTTAGATGATTTATGTCTCGTATCTTTTCCTGATACACCATGGCCTTCAAGTGCCCCCAAAGATAGAAATCAAGGGGGGGAGATCTGGGGATCTGGGAGGCCACTCCACAGGACCACGCCGACCAATCCAAGCATCCGGAAACTGCTGATCCAAATACCGACGCACGTGAAGACCATAATGAGGTGGAGCTCCATCTTGCTGGAAGTAAACTGGGAAGTTACCTTCCTCGTTTAGCAGGGATGGGAAAATCTCTTCTTGCAACATGTTAAGATACCTTTCGGCATTAAGATTTCCACTGACAAAAATTGGTCCAATAATTCTGTCACCCCATATCCTGGCCCACACCATCACTTTACCGGCACCTTGCATCTTCGTCGGACTCAGCCAGTTAGGGTTAGCATTACTCCAATAACGTATGTTTTGCCGATTAACCTCTCCATTGACATAAAAATTTGCTTCATCAGTAAACAAGATCTTACGTCAAACGCATATTCTTAGGGTATCTGAAACATAAAAACAAACGTTTAATTTTTCCTATGTATGGAAACTTACGGCCCACCCTGTATATATATAGCGCAATCTGGAATATTCTTGTACTGCCTATATATATATATATATATATATATATATATATCGAGGCAGTCCACAAGAATAGTTGCCAGATTGCGCTATTATTTAATTTGTATATATTTAATGGAGAGATGTGTTCTGTAATCATATTACAAAAACAGTAATTTAAAACAGTTAAAGCATACCATTAAAATATTTTCCACCGTAATTTTACAATATAGTGTTTAGATGGCAGTATATATTTAGTTATTTATTTATCGAGGCATTCCACAAGATTAGTTGCCAGATTGTGCTATTTATTTAATTTATATATATTTAATGATTATTCAAACCAACGTATTATTTAAAACAAATTTTCACCTTAATATACAATTTCAGTTTTAATCATATTATAAAAATAGTAAATTAAAAACATTTAACGCATACCGTTAAAATATTTTATTTACCGCAGTAATATTACGGTATAGTTTTATAGAAATCGTTTCAGTAGGGCATACTCAGTAAATAACATTTTCTACGCATATTTATAAAAATTGGAATTTATGGCATGACTTAGTTATTTACGCCTTCTACAATTCAATAAATGAAATTAATATGATTTTACTCTAAATAATAATTCCATTCGGCATTACTGCATTATTTTTAATGTGATTTTTTGGATCACTTAAAGTAAATTTTCTTCAGTGCAATTCTCGTTCCACTTAGTCCTGGATATGAATAAAGTATACAATAGCAGCGATATGTGTAGGCCATACACATTAAAACCACCAGTAAAATGTTTATTCTGGCAGCAAATTGTGCTAACTTTGTATAAGGATACTTTTACAGCGTGAGTAGTTAACTGGCTGATCTCAGTTTTGGTAGGCATAACGAATTGAAATAAATAATAAAGCAACATCAAATGTCTGTGCTAAAACTCCGTTCTTTATGTATACAACTGTACAGCGGATTTTGCGGGTGAGGCCAACATTTTTACTATCTATAGATTTATCTTATACTTTTCTAATCAGCTTTCTACTGATGCTAGAATGGTTGAAAGATAAAAAACTTGCAAGACTTTTATGCTGGAAGGTGGGCTCAAGGACGACTGCCTGCAAAATGCCCTGCCCATAAAGGGAGAAGGGCCAAAAGCAAGGATTGAAGTACCTAGGCACTCTGCATTTGAAGGAACTGCATTTTGATGCCATAAAAACTACAGAGATAGTAGGAAGAACATTGGGGCATATCTACCAGTCATGCGCAGCCATATGAATTATATAATTTCCCTAGTTTCGCTCTTAAAATTTCCCTTTTTGATTAGCGCAAGTTCAAATGGACCTACCCAATTTTCAGTTATGTTTTCACTCCTCATTTGTCCACGAAACTTCAACAAATCATTTGCCTCACATATGCCTAAACGGCTCAAGAAAATAATAAATTGGGGCTACACAAGTCACAAGCTGTAATATTATTGTGCAAATTGATGAATTCACGATTTCTAAGGATGTACACTCTTTAAAATCTTACAGATTTTCATTCACAAGTCAGCTAATTAACACACAACTACCACTATCAAACCACCCTACATAACCTAAGCTGTGAATATACGCTAATTACTATCTATTTCCTACTAATTATGACGATAAAATCTTTCTCCACACATCTCATAGCTACCGCATTCATTATTTATACGTTAATGAACTTCCTGATAGGTAATTTATTAATTCAGCTGCCTACAGAAAGGTGTTAACATTTTACTCTTTAAACTATGGTGTGAAGGTTCATTGAAAGATAAAAGCACACACACACACACACACACATATATATATATATATATATATATATATATATATATATATATATATGGTGAAAATAACCACAAAGGAAAAAGGAAACAGAATGGTGCTCAAGCGCTTTCATCTAATGACATCCTTAGGAACACTGAAATAAATAACAAGTTTGAGACTATATATAGGACACAAAAAATAAAAATAAAAAATAAAAATAAAATAGAAAAATAAAAATTGTAGGAGGAGCATACAAATTTATAAGGAAAAACTACCAGAGTTTTAGCACTTTGCCTCTCTTGTTTAAATCCGTTCTGAACAAATTCAAAACAACAGGATCAAGCGAAAAAAGGCCCTGGCTAATGTTAAAATTATTTGTAAGTTGAATAATGGCAGACTCAAGACTATTTCTATTAACAATGTTGCTTATTCCAATCAATACAGTGGGATAACTCTGACAAATGGACGAAAAGGGCACTGGACGACTGTCCCGTTCTAACGGAATATTGATGCTGTTTTACACTCGTGTGCAATTCCTTTCCCGTCTGTCCAATGTAAAAGGAATCACATTGTTTACAACCAGTTTACTCCGCTGTCTATGTCTGTTAGCATTATAATGAATAGGAATGGGGCCCAGTACTGTACTTTGTGGTACCGAGTTGCGTACTTCCGAGTCTGATGATGATATACCTTGAATTTTGACCACCTGTAGATGTTCTCTGAGGAAGTTGTAGATCCATTTTCCCACTTTGCCTGTTATTCCCATATATTCACATTTGTCGAAAGTTTTAGCAAAGTCCATGTGTATGACATCTTAGTTGTCATTGCCTTCCAGTGCATCTAGGATATTGTTACAGTGCTCTATAAGTTGTGATAGGCATGATCTGCCTGATCCCCATGATCTGCATGATCTACCTGATCGTAGATTTTCTCTCTAACGATTCTTTCAAATACTTTGGTGAGGTGGGACGTCAATGACACTGGTCTATAGTTCTTTGCTTGAGATCTATTCCCTCCTTTGTATATAGGGACAATGTTTGCTCTTTTCAAGATGCTCGGTATTTCTCCAGTGTCTTAGGATCTTCTCCATATCCAGTACAAAGGTGTAGCTATTTCAGTTTTACAATTTTTTAATCAGTAATGCGTTCCAATTGTTCGGACCTGCAGCTGAATGTGGTTTCATTTGTCCTATAGCTCTCGCTATATCTTCTGGGATAAAATAAAAGTCTATTATACACTCTCCTTGCAATTTCTCTTCAAAGACTGCATCTATGTCAGGTATCGCTTTGTCACTTTTCTTTTTAGGGTACTGAAAACGGATTCATACTTGGCTCTGAATGTTTCAGATATTTCTTTTAGATCGTCAATTACTTCATTATTTCTCTTCCTCAAGGGCCCGATAGCGGCGCGTGTTTTTGCTTTCCTTTTTGCATAGCTATAGAAGTATTTTGGATTTTCCTTTATTGCTTATATATATATATATATATATATATATGTATATACTGTATATATATATATATATATATATATATATATATTATATATATATATATATATATATTATATATATATATATATATCGCAACCTCGTAGTAGCTCCGTGCTTTGGTTTGTCTTCACACACAGACAATGCGGGGGAGTCTTTCGTATAGGCCTGATGAATGAGCGCTTTGTTCACTTGCACTATCTGCCGCGCATAGCCAGGTACACCCGGCTCATCTGGTACCGTACTGGGCCAAACTTCTAGTCTTATTTTGAAGGCTTTAACTTTGCCCGCTGTGACGCTCCTAGGGTTCTTTGGAAGCTGTTTAGAAAGTCTTGGCTCCCTGACAACCAACTATTTTCCTTCATTGATGAATAGATCTCCTGCCGGTCTTTTAATTGGGGGACACTACACTACATACAGTGTATATATATATATATATATATATATATATATATATATATATACCTCATATATATATATATATATATATATATATATATATATATATATATATATATATATATATATATATAAGCGGGTCCTAATGGTATGTAGAGAACAAAGAGCTCACTCGACTGATTGATACTTCTGTTTAACGAAGATAAGTGGACATTCCTCAAATCTAAACAAGCGATTCAAGATCCCAATTTACTGTCAGCCGTGCGACCTCTTTCACATAGTGACCATTTGCCTGTACCAAAACCACCAAAGACATGGTGGAGAAGTATCATACAATCCTAAGGAATGGAGCCTTTTTGTCGATTTATCAAAGTTGAGTTTGAAAGCTTTACTATCGCACAACGGTAATATCTATCCTTCGGCTCCGGTTGCACATAAATTTCATATGGAGGAATCATATAACAATCTGCAGATACTTTTGAAACATATTGACTATGATAAACACTCCTGGCATATCTGTAGCGGTTTGAAAGTGATTGCATTTCTCTTTGGCTTACAGTTTGGATACACAAAGTTCTCTTGTTTCTTCTGCGAGTGGGTCAGCAGAGCTAAAGAGAGTCATTATGCACAGAAAGAGTGGCCACTTCGACAAAACTGTTGCCCATCAAACCCTATTAGATCCAGCAAAAATGTTCTCATCACCTCTCCATATCAAACTCGGTTTGATGAAAAATTTTGTAAAAGCCACGATTAACGACGGACCTGGGTTTCTATATCTAAAACAGAAGTTCCCTAGAATCAGCGAAACGAAAATCAAAGAAGGCATTTTTGAGGGCCTGCCTACAGATCATAGAAATGATGAAAAACACTGCATTTGATGAGTTTTGAATGAAGCTGAAAGAACAGCGTGGAAAGCTTTTAAAGAGGTGACTATGAATTTCCTCGGCAGCGACAAATCAGAAAACTATGCTTCCCTGATGGAGCAAATGCTTATTGCTTACCAAGCCCTGGGGTGTAACATGTCTTTGAAAATGCAGTTCCTGCACTCCCACATGGGCTTCTTCGCATCAAACCTGGACGCTGTCAGCAATGGGCATAGTGAAGGATTTCATCAGGATATATAATTCATGGAAAAGCGGGACCAAGGAAAATATAGCCCCAGTATGTTGGCCGACTGAACACTTATAAAAGAAGCCCCTAGTAATGTTTATAAGCGAAAATCAGCTGCAAAACAAATTAGGTAAGATACTCCTCTTCCTTTTTTTACAATTAAATATACCAAAAAGGTAAGAAAATCTGTCAATTTTCATTTGCATTTCCTACGAAATCCTGCTTTATTAAACGTGGTTTAATAAAGTAATGAAAAATTATATTAATCGGTGAGTGCTAGTCCTCTTCAGCATTATAAATCTGATGTATTAAGTGTTGTCCTGTTGAAAACTAGTGAGAGTACAAATTAAAACAGTGCATGTTCGGCAGTATATATATATATATATATATATTAGTGGTGGACCGGATATCCGCATCCGCATCATTTTTTACATCCGCATCCGCACTTCTGACTGCGGATGTTATGCGGATATTACCTCTAATAAATTATGCAATTTACAATTAAGTTAGTTTATAAAGTAGCTTATAAGGCCCAGTCATGCACATTTCATGTAAAGTATTAATTATTAATGAACAAACAAATATATAAACCTCAAAATATAAATACCTGGTAACACAGAAAACTGAATGAAACTTGTTTCATTGAATTTTCTGTGGCTGAAACTCTTGAGAAAGTTATTATTTTTATCATAATGAAAACATTAATATTAATTTTAATTCTTATGCATTGCCTGCCATAAAAGTAATATCACGAAATTTGAAAAATTATGTCATATATTTATAATTCTATATTATATTGATAGATTAACTAAATATCCGCATCCGCATCCGCGGATATTGAAAGTAAAGATCCGCATCCGCAGATGTTGAAAAACTGACATCCGGTCCACCACTAACATATATATATATATATATATATTATATATATATATATATATATATTGCGTACAACTTTTCAAAGCACTTTGTAGTTATGGAGCATATTAAAAGAGGTTATATATATATATATATATATATATATATATATATAATTTATTTATTTGCAGACAATTATGACAGAAATATGAAAACTAACACATCGATGCGAAGGAATTAAAGAAACATCTTATTAAAGGTACTAAAACCGCGAGTGTATTTTATAGAATACATGCTTTTATAGAATAACTAGTGGGCCAAATGGGCCACCACTATATATATATATATATATATATATGCTAACAAAAGGCCTGCAATATTTCAGATTGGGTACGTGCAATATTTTAATCTTATTCGTAAACTTATGAGTAAGATTTTTAGAGTTCAGCGTTAAAATACAGTGTTCTGGTTTCTTTGTAGCAATATATAACGAAGAAGTGATATACCGATTTAAAGGAGTGACGGTATGAATTCAAAATTGACGGTAAAATGGGAGCCAATATTATTATTATCAATGAACTAGCTTGTATTAATTGCTGCATCTAGCGTGTTTCGCCCCCTTTTAATTTTGAATAAGGTTATTTATTAGAAATTACTTTTTTTATGCGTTATTACCACGAATTTTTCAACATGATGCATTGATATATTTCATCATTTATAAAAGTCATGACACATGGTATTTTAAAATCTAATGCAGCTAATTTAAAGTTATATTGCACAGAATTTGGCGTAAGTAATGAACTGATACATAAGTTTGATGCTAGCATATTTCAAGTTTTATTTTACAGATATAATATAACCTTGAATAACAGTTAATACAATTTAACCATAGGTTTAGCCATAAGTTTACAGTTTAGGTTTACAATTTAGGTTTAGTTTAGCCATAGGTTTAGTCATAGGTTTACAGTTTAGCCATAGCTAGTTTAGACCTATAGCAATGAAGGAGTAAAGAATTTGGTTTTTGTACTTCTGAAATAGGAAATGTATTTACTCTGGTCTCTTTTAAAGCCAGGTTTACACTACACTATATATATATATATATATATATATATCTGCGTTCGCCAAAACAAATTATGTCAGAAATATAACAATGGTCACTCGTATTATTGTATAATAATGTATTATTGTATGATAAAGGTTAAAAGATAATTTAAGATAAATGGTTAATTATGATAATAATAATAATAATAATAATAATAATAATAATAATTATTATTATTATTATATTATTATTATTATTAAAGAAAATAAAACTAATTTACCAGTCTGAAATCAGCTAATGTGACAGAAATGCCATATCTATCTATCTATCTCTCTCTCTCTCTCTCTCTCTCTCTCTCTCTCTATATATATATATATATATATATATATATATATATAATATATATATATATATACACGGTGTATATATATATATATATAATTAGCTATGATAATAATGATATTTGCTGATCATGATGATTACAATGTCCCGTATTATACTATACGTATTTTACCGGATTGAAAATATATAAGCTACCCCTGGATTAGATAAATGAAATGTAATTTAAATGAATTTAATTAATATTTTCTGGATCTATTCAGTAATACAAATATTAGAACTAAACAAAATTTGTTTATGAATGAACTGTATTAATTCTAATTTTATTTTGTGTGGTATAGGTATTAATTAGTATATTAAGCTGAAGCGATGACAAAACTGAAGTTGACAAAAAATTATTTTTAAGACTTTGTGCAAAGATATTGGCGTGCCCAATCTCTGTTGTATTTTTGAGACGTTACACATCTTCGTATAGTTCTATTAGAATAGGCTGTCTTTCGGGTAACTATTAACCCTTTCGTGCCTGAGTATAGAATTTTATTTTAATGTTTTTCCTATTAAGCCAAAATATTCTCTAATATTCAGATTGCAAGGCTCGTTTGTCAAAATCATGTTGCCATAAGGCCACGGTCGGCGTTAAAGAAATCTTTGCTATTTGTCAGACACTACAGTTCTTCTTCTTATATACGTAATATATACGTTGTTTCCATTTACTAATATATATATATATATATATATATATATATATATCAGCAGAAACCTGATGCATCAGAAATGCATCTTCTGCCCGTGCGCTTCTAGAAAGATAAAACTAATGGGACCGCGAAACTGGACATGGCGGAACGCACCGGAACGCTGCGTATAAAGAGCCATGAAATTTTTTCCTACTCAAATCAACCTTAGATTAGCCTAACCCGGCCTCGGCAATGTTTGTTTGTTTTTGTTTTAAGCCTACAAATATCTCTCATGAAAGACCGTGAAACCTCATAAAAAAGGTGAGGAACGCGAGGAGAAAATTCTTAAATTGATCCATTCTGCTTGTTTGTTTGTTTTCGAAGGAGTGGGCCCCGCAACGGGGCCCCCTCAATGGGCAAGCCCACAAATGCCTCTCATGAAAGACGGTGAGGCCTCATAAACGGAGTGAGGAACTTAAGGAAGGGGGCCCCCCTCATTACGGAGGTGAATGCCTCCAGGGGCCCCTGCAAGGGCAAGTTTCAAAGCGCCCCAAATTCCTCGGACCAAATGCGGGCATACTACTGTGGCCATAATCTGTTTCTGTCTCAGTTTTACTAAGTTAATTCGCTTCTTTTTTAACATCAACCGTTAGATTTTCATTATTTCATACATACACTTACTTCCACATTCGATATCGCTAGTGTTCTTTCTCCCTTTTATTTCCACATTCATTTTTAAACTTATTTTCACATTCATTTCCACATTTATCGAGACTCTCATTCATACATTCATTCATTCTTACTTTTGTGATGTCATCACTCTTGCAGACGACATTTATACTCTTCTTTACATTTACACTCTTCATTTGCAGATGTATACCTTTCTTCCTCCAGTTTCCCCATGATTAAGTTCTTATCAGTTGTAATGTCCAATTTCCCCATGATTAAGTTCTGATAGGTTGTAATGTTTATCTGTTCGTTTTTTAAATCAGTTTGTACTTTGAAACGTCCAACATCCTGTTTAGGATGTACCTCCCTATCTGTGTCACCTTTTTGTTTGAGTATCCTCCTCCTTCCTGCTATCTCTGAGGGGAATAATTCCGTGTCCTCCATTCATAAGAAGGATGTGATGGGTGAGGACAAGAATATCTATACTGGCTAGTACAATGGTGCCCAAACATTTTAGCTCACGGGGCGAATTTGTTATCTTAAAATGGGGCAGTGACCATATATATATATATATATAATTTTCCCTGAAGAGTTCCTTGTTCCATGCCCGGTCTGTGTGTTGTGTGCAAAATAACAGTTTTTCAGGGACCATTCCGAGTTGTATCACATATACAAGGTGTTTCAGGAGGAAAGGTCAATACTTCGGGAGGTGATAGTATCGGTCATTGTGAGAAAAAAAGTTCATATGAACATGTATCTAATTCTGAATGGTTACGGAGATAGAGCTGTTTGAGTCTACAAATACAAAAGCATTGTTAATGGTAATCAAGAAAAAGAAACCAATTACTGTTTCTAATATTTAATGTTTAAACATTGGCATTTTGAATGGTATCAGATACAGAAATTACAAATTTGTTACAGTTTACAATACGTTTTCGAAAATCCCACCGTCAACCTCAATGCACTTTGCAACTCGTGTGCGAAGATCGCGTATTGTTCGTCTGAGTTGATCTTGACGTTCCTTTATGCGGGCAGCAGTATCCAAAATGCGCGCGAGCAGTTCGTCTCGTGTATCTACCTTTCTTTTGTAAACTTGACTTTTCATCCACCCCCACAAACAATAATCTAACGGAGAGAGGTCTGGAGACCTTGGTGGCCATTGAATGGGACCACCGCGGGGGGGAGAGCTGCGCGCGCATCAGATTCAAACAGCTCTATCTCTGTAACCATTCAGAATTAGACACATGTTCATATGAACTTTTTTTCTCACAATGACCGATACTATCACCTCCGGAAGTATTGACCTTTCCTCCGGAAACACCCTGTATATATATATATATTGCGGTGTGTATTTTCACTTAGATTTTTTTCCACATTTTTAAGTGAAGCACACACCACGGGGAAGGAAAGGAATTAATCAAATACCAACTGTGAGGATGGTTCGGTACCTTTAGAGTTTACATTAAAGAAGTTAGTTTGAAATAATTTTATTTTTTCTGGTGTGTTTCAATATCTAAAAACTATTGAGGGAAGTTTTTTGAAAGTAATCAATCATATTTAAGCAAAGATTAAATGAAAAAATTGATTCACAAGTATTAATGAGTTCATTGTTGTATTCACAGTGTACCAAATTTCCTTTTTACTTTATTGTCTCAAGTTTAGGCAATAAAGTAAGTAAGGAATTACCTATTCTTGTGCTAATAACAACAACACTCAAGTGCGAATCATTCATTTTATTGACCAAAACTTGGACAAACAGAGCTTGAAAAATATAGGTAACATTTTTTTTATTTGTGCTTGATTTATTCGGCCCGCGGGCTGCTAGTTGAACATCACTGGTCTAGTAGGTGTTCTATCTCGCGTAGGTTTCTCTGCGTCAATGATGATACCGTGCATATAAGGGTGTGCGATTCGGATATTTTTATTTCGATTCGATTTTCGATTCGATTCGGCCACTTGTTTTCGATTCTTGATTCGATTCGACTGCGACTGTGGCCAAAACTCATCTATACTTTACAATTTACATGCACCAGCACCAACAGAACAACATACATGCACCAGCAACAACATACTGAAAAGCGTAATAAACAACTGAACCCAAAGAACTGGTCCAAATTTGTCACACCGCAAGGCGCGCGTACGTGATTCTGTGACATCACAAAATCAAAAGCTGACCATGCGCATTGAGCGCACTCAGATCTTTATAAAAGCGTAATCTCTCAAATATCCAACTATTTTATAACGTTATTATATTATTATATTATATATAATAATATAATATAATATATATATATATATATTATATATATATATATATATATATATTTTTTTTTTTTTTTCAATTGTTATTCCACTGTTTCGACATTCCATGGTTTTGGGGTAGTGGCAGTTTATCGTCTCGACAGGTTACAGTTAACGAATCGAAGAATCGAAATTTTTTAGCTCTAAGTCGGGTCGGGTTTCGATTCTTTTACTGAATCGACCCGAATCGACATTTTCAATTAATCGCACAGGCCTACGTGTATAATAGGGGTTCGAATCATGATATCTTCTACCAAAAGATCGTTTGCGATTTCGTTTGTATCCACCGTCTCTATAATACAATATCTTGATAGATCATCATACCGGTCATCATATCGATCGTGCCGCGGCTCATAGCGGTCACATCCGTTTTCATTCCTTCATCCCGGTCAGTAAAACCAATTACATAGTGGTCATTCTCTGGTCTACTTTCACATCCCTAGGGAGAATTAATTCTCTTATAGCGTCTTTCATATCTATTATTATTGGAGTCATCTCGAATGTCCCTCTTCCTTTTTGTCCTCTCTGCTTGAGGAACTCAATCTGATCTCCGCTAATATGTGACACTCCTTGACCATGCTCTTGGCATACAAAGCATCTCATTAGGTTAGGGTCCCTCAGGGTGAGAGAATTAACTCCACTGACTAGCCTATCACCTGCATCATCCACCCCGATTGGAGCCACCGGATCTATGATCCGTCTATCTGCCCTCAGTCGCTTTATCGTTTTAAAGATGTCCTCGTTGTAATTGTCGTAATCTGACCATAAGTGAGGAGGTATGGCATTTAATAGCACTTTGTGGGTGGCAAAATCAACACTTATGCGTTGTAACATGGTTGGGGCGTCAGCCTTTAATTACGTTAAATCTTGCATCACTATAAAAACAAATGTGGGGAATGACTAGGCTGACCATATTTCCTTGAGACAAAAACGGGACATTGGGATGGCAAAAAAGGGACAGGGGTTATGTAATATTCTGTATTCATGAAAAAGTAAGTACATAAACATATTGAGCTTACAATTATTCTTCAGTGACAGAACCCATACAAAAACCCATACAAAACGGTACTGTCCCGTTCAAAACGGTACGTATGGTCAGCCTAGGAATGACTCACCTGGCTCCCTCGTATCCTTCTCAATTTGTATTAAACTGACTGAAATTTCAGACCTACTATTCCTACAGTACATATCAGCACAACGACTTATATACTCATTCCAATTTTGTGCCCTTAAAAATAGATCACTTAGTTAGTACTTGCTTAGCTGAATCAAGTAATGCGACGAAAACGCTGAATTGTCGCATGAGGCCTTATTATTTAGGGAGCTATACATTGTCTCATAAGGTGTTAAGGCGACTTATAACACATACATATATATATATATATATATATATATATACTATGTAGGAAGGAGGGGATCAAAGGCGAGCACCCGCAAAAACGACTCCCTCAGAGAAGAAAAAGAAGAGAGCCGAAATCAAGCTCTCCGAGGCTATTAAAAACTATGCCATTTTTTTTTAATTTTTTAAAAGAATGTGTAGTGTGTAAGATGCACGTATGTGTAGTGAGGAATAGACGAAGAAACATGTGTTTGAGAGCATGCTGAACTGCTCACAAGGTAGACGAGACACCACAGAAAAAGATCAGTTAAGGAGAACAATGAGAGGAGAAACCGGAGTTCCAGCACTCCCTGTCTCCTGCCTAACGTCACTTCCACGGAGTACTTCCCTGGTCAATTGGTGTCTACAATCTCCTCCTACATTTTAGGTAATGTACTCTTCTTTTTTGTACGATTAAAGATACCAAAAAAGTAAGAAAATCTGTCAATTTCCATTTCCATTTCCTTCACAATTGGTGGGTGATAGAAACATTCTGTTCTCAAATTCGTAATTAGTGTAAAAAATACATTGGAATCACATAAATTCATTCGAAGAAGGAAAAACGTTCTATTTTGTTGTTCAGTGTTATTAATGTTATGAATCTTGATGCACTTTATTTGGAATTTTTGGGACACATTCTCAAAACTTTTTTTAGGCCCATTTTTTGAGAAGTCTACAAATCATCTAGTTAGGATTGTTGGCAACTGCAGGTATGGGTTACATTTCAAACCTATAAAATTTGCAAATATTTTGCAAATTTCATTAATGTTTCAGGCTTTGAATCCTTTTAAATTAAATTTTTTGGGGCCAGCTCTGACAGAACTAAACCCAGTCTATATATTCGAACAGAAGGTAGGCTAGGTTTAGCAGATTATTTTGAAATAATTGCTCAGCTTTTAGAACGGTAAAATATAGGCCTAATGCTACTTCATTAGAGTTTGATCCCCATGTACACTTGAGAGAGATGTCCGCAGAATCGGGCAACTGTTATTAGGTCTAGTGTAACTCAGTTTTACCTATAAGAGGGCGCGTGTGAATGAGGAGAATAAATCAACCGGCAGTGATATACAGGGTGTTTATAAAGTCCCTATCTATTTCAGTGAAAACGTAGCAAAAAGGGTAAAACTCAATAACAATATAATAGAAGGCATACATTTAATGAATACTTAAGCATATGATTCAACATGAGCACCATCAGTGTCTCTACAGAGTTCGAATCTGTCAGCAGCATTGCGGAACACATTTTGGAGCATGACAGGGGTTATTTTTGTAACTGCTGTTATGATACGAGCACGTAAATGTCCCAGCATCATTCAGATGGCATTTTAAACACCGTCGTCTTTCAACGACATTACGCAAACATTGTTCGGGAGTACTTAAATGAACGATTTCCAAATCGGTGGATCGGACGTGGAGGCAACAGGCCCTGTGCGGCTCGATCTCCTGACCTAACGCCCTTGGATTTCTTTGCATGGGGCTTTATCAAATCAAACGTCTATCAAACGAGGGTTACAGATCTGCAAGATTTACGTGCTCGTATCGTAACAGCAGTTACAAAAATAACCCCTGTCATGCTTCAAAATGTGTTCCGCAATGCTGCTGACAAATTCGAACTCTGTAGAGATACTGATGGTGCTCATGTAGAACCATATGCCTAAGTATTCATTAAATGTATGCCTTCTGTTATATTGTTATTGAATTTTACCCTTTTAGCTACGTTTTCACTGAAATAGATAGGGACTTTATAAACCCTGTACTGTATATTCATAATTTGAGAGTGAAAACCCCAGTTTAGTGAGAGCTTCCTCCACGGTTAAATACATAGACTTAATTATATACTGTAAGCATGGTTTCTTTCAACATCTACTAAGAACTAAATAAAGGATTGACAGGATGCAACATCTGTCTTTACTGACTTTGTGGCGCCAGCTTTAGCCAAAAATGCTATTTTCACGTTCAAAGTGATTTAATATCACTTTCTAAATTTTCTACCTAATTTACAATTCTTAAGTATATTGTCAATTTTCCATTTATGGAATCTGTAATTCATTTGAAAATTTATTATTACATAAAGCTTTAAGCCGGTTATAAAGATGCAAATTGGTTCTTGGCTGTTGGGTTCTCTTGGGCATTGGTTTATCGACCCCTAAATTCGTATGAAATTTAAGAGTTTCTTTTGTTCACTTGAAACGGGATAGATACATATTTTTGCACCTTCACTGTTACTTACAAAAACATCTCTTTATGGAATATAATTTTTATGTATATATATATATATATATATATATATATATATATTATATATATATATATTATATATATATATATATATATATATACACACACACGCATGTATGTTATATTTTATTATACATAAAATTTCTTAAAAGTCAGTAACTTGAAAATATTCTTTTTCTTGTGCGTTTACACTGATTCCCGTGTGTGTGTTGCGTGTGCGTGCATGTACGTTTTAATTCAGTTCCTCGTGTACTTATTTTTCTATATTATTTAATAATATCGTTATAAAGAAAAACGTACTGGAATCATTAATATGATTCTTTTATCCCAAACTATTGCTACCAGTTTTTTTGTAATTTTCTGCAACAAATGCTCCAGCATTGAAAGTGAAGAAAATATCGTGCTTTGTAGTGTCTCTATATGAAGGGACTGAACGTTTGGCGTCTTAGCAGTTTTTACATATATGCAGAATTTTTATATAAGTATATAAGTTTTCATATTTATTCATATAAGCAGTGCCGGATTAACTTCTACGGGACCCAGGGGTTAAAGCAAGTTTGGGGGGGGCCCTTTGCCCCTCATTACAAAAAAGCATGAATTTCGGTATAAAAATGTTATTCTCTTTTACAGTTAGACTAACAAAATAAAAAATTTACATAAACAGGTTTACAAATTGCGAGAGAACCTTCCTAGATTTTGCTTCACCAAATGAATTCAAAACATCACTGAAATCAAGTTTTTGTAGTTCATGTTTACTGAACATTAATGATAAACTAACTGCTCAGTCGTTGTTGAAGCTACTTCTTCTATTCATTCTTGATAAGTCTCAACTTTGAAAATAAGTATATAAGATTTATAAATTTATAAAAAAATGTTAGAAAATTGTTCTTTTCTCTTTCTGGGAGCCTCTCTTTATCGCGAGGCCCCTGGGTTGTAGCTCCTTTCGCCCATGCCTTAATCTGGCCCTACATATAAGTAATAATAATAATAATAATATTATTATTAATACTATTACTATATATTTATGCATGAATCCGCGAGATTTTTATGGTAAAAAACCGTCCTCAACAAGGTTCGAACCCACGACGTCTTCAACAAAATGTGAGGGCGCTAACCACTACACTACGGTGAGATAAACGGTAGCACAACCTGTCATACATTTAAACAACTGAGGAAACGCATAACGATTTCGCGTCCAGAGGCATATTTGGGGCTGGTTGGAGAGACTTTCATTTTGAAAAATCGTGCAGATTTATGCATGGCATTCCATTTATGAGATCCAGCGTTGCTCTGGATAGTTTGAATGAGATGCTGGAGGGTTAACATGTAAAATTCCTCTGGACGCGAAACCGTTATGCGTTCCCTAGGTTGTTTAAATGTAGGAGAGGTTATACTAACTTTTATCAAATCGTAGTGTAGTGTTTCGCGATCTCACCTTCTATTAAAAAGGTGGTGGGTTTGAACGCTGGTGGGGGCGATTTTTTCGATAGATATATACGCTTTCGCTCGCGGTGTACGGACGCTTTGTTCCGCTCTGTGCTTACATCGTGATAACTAGTGATTATAAATTCGGGGGTCAATTCTCTCTATAGCAATATGTGTAGGACCTATAATGTATCAGGGACTATGTTAGAATAATTTATGAAGTGAAGACTGGTGGCATACAGGGTGGCGAAGAAAAATAACATAAATTGAAAATAATTCAAGGGAAATAACGGCTTACTGAGGTTCCACCACACATAGGAGTAGGAAAGAGGCGAAAGGTCATAAACCCGAGAAAGATCAGATTGCGCAGACAAAATTAGAAAGAACAGTAAGGAAAAAGAAGAAAGAAAAGAAAAAATATGGTAAAAAATAAGAAGAAATGTGTAAATTGCTCTAAATCCAGAAAGAACAAGACCACTGGCTTAAAATGCACTCTGTGCAATACATTTAAGCACAACGAATATATAAACTTAGGAAAATATGATACAGAAATGATAAATAGAATGATTAACATAATCATTGGCTTTTATGGCTTCGTGTTTGTCAAATGCGTGGAAAACAACCGAAAAGTAGTACAAACGAAGATGAGGATGTTGAAGTAGTAGAAATAATTGCAACAAGTTCACCGACAGGGAGACAAGAAATGACAGAGAACGCCAACACAAATGAAAATAAGATTCAGGACATCGAGGGAAACACACTAGGGGGAGGTGCAAAAGAAACCTCAGACGGAGAAATATCCCCTACACAAGACAGTAGGGTGTGTCAATTTTAGTAAAGTCAACAATTCAAAAACTACTAATGCTCAAATGATGTCATATTATCTAGCAAACTTAGAAATATCTTTAGTGTTGTTTAAAAAAGCCATTTACCTACTTGTATTTGACCATAAAGGTTTGAAATATAACCTAAATATGACTGTAGCATCGTATATCAATGTGCCATTGATATGTGTGGTCAACTTTGGTTATTTTTGGTGTGCAGTATGGTTTCTAAGTTTCACATAGTCACAAACGCTGGAGTTTTGATCGTGAATGCATGTGTTCCCTCCTTTTTGGCAATTTTGATTACTTCCTAATGTAAATATTGTGTAATTCAAATTATTCGAAATGTTATGTGTGACCCAAACTTTCTGTATATTTTGATATGATAGATATATGAAATTGTCATTACTTTGAATAATTAAGTCTTGTACCTATAACAACACAACCTTTTATCTGAGCTTTAGGAAGATATTAAGAATTTCAATTAACTTAATTTAATGTAATCATAATCAATAGGCCTATCCAAATTTCAATGACATTTCTTTTGTTCACAGGTCCACAGGATGAGTCAGAAAGAAATCAGAACCCGAAGCAAATCAATTTATCACCTAAGTCATTTGGTGGGAACTGGGAGGGAACTTCCCCCTGCTGAGCTGCCCACAGCCAGAGATCTGCTGAGGTATGGTTTGTTGAGGAGAGAGATGAGTGAGGAAGACAGGAGGAATTACCCAGTTAATGACCTGATTAACAACGGCATTGTTCCAGGGCTACTGGCTCAGTGGAGAAAGGCCAACGCTCTATTCACAGGACCTGTAATCAACACTGAGGTCAGGATCAGGGCTAAAGTGAAGGCACTGTGGGATGAGGCAGTGAAGGTGTCCATTGGCAATGTGAAGCTAGAGGTCAAAGATAGGTTCATGATGAAACTGGACAAATTGGTGGACATCCTGACCTGTCACTGTGTGATCAGGAGCTGCAGTGAGCTTGGGTGCAACCCTGTCTGCAACAGTGAGTTTCACATTGACTGCAGCTGTGGTGGGGGCAGCTGTGGTGGGGGCACAGCTGTGGTGGGGGCAGCTGTGGTGGGGGCACAGATGTGGTGGGGGCACACCAGATGGGTCTAGCTGATCACCCTGAGACCAGGAAACAGGAAGCAGTGCTGCAGAGACAGGAGCAGAGAAGGAAGGCCGAGGAGAAGAGGAGGAGGAAGGCAGAGGAGTCAGCCAAGAAAGAAGAGGAGTTGAGGGAGGAGTCACTGCTGGAGATGGAGTTTGAGGAGACTGGAGATATACTGAAGGAGGCAGGGAGGAGAGAGGAGGACGAAGACGTCATACCAGAGGCTGCGAAGAAAATGAAATACAACACTGAAGATATCACCAACATAGCTCTGGCTAGCTTGAGAAATCACACTGGGCTGAGAGAGACTGCAGAGATTGCCACTGCTGCCTGGATTGATGCTGGTCTTATCACAGAGTTTGACACACCACTGGTGATTGACCACAACAAGGTGAGGAGGGCTCAGGAGAGACTAAGTAGCTGGTCAAGAAGTTTGATGAAGAGATTAGGGAAAATGGCATCACCTGTATCTTCTTTGATGGGAAAAGAGATGACACCAAAGTGATGATGGAAGCTGAGGGCAGTGACAGGCAGTTTCTTGGCCTCGTTAAGGAAGAACACTACACAGTATGCAATGAACCAGGTGGGAAATATTTGTGGCATTTTGTATCAGAGGAAGCTGCAGAGGAGAGAAGTCATGCTGAGATCATTGCTGATCATCTGGTGAACTGGCTAAGAGAGAGAGGAGCAGATCAGACCCTTTTGGCTACAGGAGGTGACAGTACTAATGTGAATACTGGCTGGGAGGGAGGAGTAATGCATTATGTGGAGGCCAAGCTTAGCAGGAAGTTGGTGTGGATTGTCTGTGACTTGCACACTGGGGAGCTGAGTCTCAGACACCTGGTGACTGCACTGGATGGCAAGACATTGAGCAAAAACAAGTGGTCTGGGCCCCTAGGGAAGATGTTAGACACTGCCACTAAGCTGGAGATCAACCCAAACTTCACGAGGATCACTGTTGGTCCTCCTCTACCCCATCTCAGTCAGGAGGTAGTCAAGGACTTCAGCACAGACCAATCATATGGCTACAGAATCATCACTGCCATCAGATCGGGAGAGGTACCTCAGAGTCTAGCTCTCCTGGAGATTGGGCCAGTCTGTCACAGTAGGTGGGTCACCACGGCTCTACGGTTCTGCAGATTGTGGATTTTCAAACATGGGCTGAAGGGTAGGAACCTGAAGAATCTGAGGATAATTGTGGAATTCATAGTGGGAATCTACATACCAAACTGGTTCAATATCACGTTAAATCACAGCTGGGTGGAGGGTCCCAGGCATGTACTGTACCAGCTGGAGCTGCTCAGAAGTCAGAAGAAGGAGGTGATAGGAATAGTGATGCCTACAGTGAAGAGATCAACCTGGTATGCACACTCTGAGGCTGTGCTCCAGGCCATACTGCAGTGAGGTGGAGGAGGAGAGGAGGGAGGCAGTGAAGAGGATACTGGAAATCAGAGGTGAAGGAGATGAGGACACACAGGTAGGAGACTGCAGTGTCAGACCCAGGAAGACTCCTGACATCAACCCAGATGCCACCAAACTCTCGGAGCTTATTGACTGGAACTCTGGCGTGACTGAGCCTCCTCTGACCTGCTCCCTCACCACTGCTGCAATCAAGGAGTTTCTGGATAGACCAATGGAAGTTCCTGCATGGCCCTGACACACACAGTCAGTAGAGAGGTGTGTAAGATGACAACTGAAGCAGCACAACATGTTTACTCACAAGAGGAGGGAGGCGTACATCAGTGGCCAGGTGGCCAGTAGGGAGCTCATGTCCAGGAACAAGAGCACGGCAGACATGGCATCCTTGGCAAAGTTCAAGAAACCTATCTATATTTCTAAGTTTTAATATTGAAATACAATCAAAATGTCTTAATTGTATGTATGTAAAATGTAGTTAGATATGGCATCCTTGGCAAAGTTCAAGAAACCTATCTATATTTCTAAGTTTTAATATTAAAATACAATCAAAATGTCTTTAATTGTATGTAATGTATGTAAAATGTAGTTATATACAATAAAGAAAAATACTCGCAAAAATTGCTGATTTTTCGTAAACTTCAACTTCAAATATAAAAGCTAGGATTGGTCAAATCTGGATTTTAAAGCCATATTTCGATTTAGCACATGAAAATGCATCATTTGGTCACTAGTAGTCTTTGAAAATCTAAATATTTCACTTTGCTCCCTAAAATTGACACACCCTAACAAGACAGCAACAACATGAATAAAAACGAAAGCACACCAAAGATAAAGAAAACACTGAGTATGGAAGAAGTGATGCTAGAACAAAGGAAAGCAATTGAATCTCACAGGACTCATAAGGAATCTAAAAGATGAACCATATGCAAATACTACAAAAGAGGATTGTATGAATATGGCTTTGGATGCATGTACAATGGGGTCGGGCGAAAATATATCGAACAAGTTGTGTTGTCAGTATGAAACATGGCTGAAAAGGTGCTCTGGTACCCATCTATCATAAAAACATCAACTTTTATAGCCTATGAATATGTGCATTCTCGTAACTTTGACCTCAGTTTTGAAGAAAAGCCAAAATTTTTAAGCAAATTTAGTTTGGTTAAAAATTATAATAATATTTCCTTTTATAAACTAAAACCTGTGTTCATCACTAAATTATATGAAGTGTAACTGCTACCCTTTTGTTGATTCACTTAAAATCTGACTTTGTTTCCTTTTTGGATTCTCTATCCGAGTTTTCTTGCTGAGAATAATCATTCCATGGCGGGCGTCATGTCCGTAGATTTTTTTCACTTGCAGAGGAGATTTCCTTCACATTTCTTTCAACGGCCTGGGAATGGCACGGGTTTGTGTCAAGTATTATGGGTTTTTGGCAGTCATCAGTACTACTTATAACATCAGAGAGTAAGGAAGGAACAGTAATAACCATTTCGTTCCAATCAATCATATCCATGTAGGTTGAAGCTGAGAAGTTGAGCCTGATGGATTTCTTGTCAAACATTCGAATTTCACCCGGTATAACACTCCTTTTCGCTTGTAGCACTTTTTTGACCACCAGCTTCCGGCTATTCTTATTCTTGTCAGCGACAGCAGATAAAAGGATATTTTCAGGATGACAAAAGTAACAGTTGTTTTGTAACACAGGACGAATAATGTCTTGGTCGACTGTATGTAGTTTTTGATAGAGCTCAGTTATGAAGGAAAAGTTTTTGGCCCCATCTTGGCAAGACCAGTTTGCTTTGATATAGAACCACGCAGGAGCATAGAAGTTCAATATAAAATGAGCAATTCTTTGAAGTGTCTCTGATGGTTTTTCGCGCGACATGTAATAACGTAAGAGACGATTTACTTTTGTCAGCCACCGTGCATTATTGAGAGTCCCAGGTTGAGCAATTTCTAACAATTTGATAGCTGGACCTCTATCATGACCGTTTTGAATTGACAACACGCCTTATGGAGGTATTGCTGGTCACTGCTGAGATCTGCTAGCACTTCTTCTGGTAAGTCCAGCAAGAGGTATAAATTTTGCAATTGGTCTGTTCTTTGGACCAAAGTTCACATCCTTGCCGATTTTGCCCTGTGAACTTCTAGGTCCTGTTGTTTGCCCGTTAAGAACTTCGAGGTATTTTCTCAAGGGAAGCTCATTAGTGTGAAGTAAACAAATACACCATTGAATGGTCTTCCCAATGTCATCTCTAGTTTTCTAATTACTCCATTTGATTTACCTGTATTTACATTAGTTACATCACAAACTACTGCTTTTAAAGTCGATGCAGAGTTGGTGTCAGTAATTATATTATTGATATAATTTCTTTAGTAACATCACTTGCCCTTCCACTTTCAGCAGCAACATGGTCAATATATTCGTTTCCTGGAAATGAAACTAACACATATCGCGGTCTTCATTCAAAGTCCGCTGGCATTCTCCCACTTTTGAAAGAGTTTTATCAATTTTTCATCAAATCCAAGGCAAACTATCCCTTTATTCTGTTCTTCATGCTTCTTTCTTTCTATGCTTCTCCACAAGGTTCTCTGACGACGTAGTTTACTGGATCAATCGTAGTATTTTCAGATAATAGATTAAGATCTTTTAAGACAGCATTAGCAATTAAACAAGCATCACGGTTGCTTATTTTGCATCGGTCAACTGTCTTGCATAATTCTGGATAGTGGTGTCGATTTTGAGAAATGCTAGCTTCTGTATCTAACTCGTACTCGCTCAATTCGAAATCTTCATTTTGATGACTTTTTTCACTCTCAGAGCTGATCTCACCAATATCACAAGGATTCAACTGCATTTCCTGGACAAATCTCTTTTGTTTATCCTTAAAGAATTGTCTTTTATGCTTTCTGTTTTCCATTTGTTGTAGTTTTAAAGTTTTCACTTTGTCCAACTTACCTACAATCATTTTTCGTTCAGTATGTTAATCAATCCAGAATTCCCATTCATCATTCGGGATTTTCTCCGCCTTAGCGCATTTACACTCACTTCTTTTACGAGAACCGGAGGCATAGCACTTGCAACAACATATGTCAGATAAATTTCTGAAGGAATTATATTTACTTTGATAAGTGCTGGAAGATATTTTACTCATGGGATATTTTCTAAGTTCTTGTCCCTTCTCAATTAATCTCTTTACCTTAATTACTATGCTTTTGAAGTCGATTGTTGGAATGGAAGCATGTACAATATATCATTCACTTCTTCCGCGACAATTTCAGCGTATTTCTGAGTGCTAAATGTTGCAGTAATGAGCTTATGTTTAAGATAAGCTTTGCATACATCCTCACAAGTAGTTGGTTGCCAGGAAGCTCTGCTGGCGTTCAGAAAACAGAATGCTTCACTTTTTCTCTCGTTTTACCAGAAGAGGCCATTGCAAGCTATGCTATTAATCTGAAACAAAAGAAAATAAAATGTTGAATCAGGAAACACATGATAGGTCAAACAAATAATAGGTCACAAATACACATGTAGGCACAAAAAATACACATGATAGGTCAAAAACATATGGGTCCTACATTTTAAAATAAGCAAAAAAATGTTTATTAATGTTTTTTTCATAAACATTGGCATTAATTGAGTTTATTGTTGAGATCCTCATACCTGTGAAGCGAAAAATTAATTTAAGGAAACATGCTAAAAAGGATCTTTTGTGGCCTTTGTTCGCAATTATTTTTTTCATAGTTGCCAGGACCGAAATTAATGTTTCTAAAAGATATGACTTATTTCTTTATCAGTGACTACTCGGGCATCTTTTTCAGCATGTTTCATTAAATTAAATTTTTTCAATCCACCCTAATGTATAACCATCCTAAAAAATGTTTCAACATGATGAGGAGTGGAATTTGCCGATTCGACGAAGGCTACTACTACTTTCATCCTTCTATGCGCAGACATTCATTCAGAGAGAAAAATGTCTCAGGATGGAATGCCTTTATTTTCACATAAAGTGTACACAAAGAACAGAAAGAGAAGAAACAGCTCAAGCCCCCAATGAAAGAAGTGACATGATCAACGAAGAACATTTTTTAGAAGAAATGAGAATAAAAGAACATGCAACATGCAATACATGTAACACTCACCTGCCCAGTACCATCCATATTTAAGTCACTAACCACAATGGTACCAAAGGCCACATCCCCAGTATTCTCAAGTGTAACGGCCACCCAATAACACCGACCAGGAATCGACAAAATCGACCAGAGGCAGACACCGAACAACATCCAACTTTAACGAGCACCAAGATTTTGAACCTCTAAATTTACAAGGTTTGTACACTGACAAAACAGATTGCAAATTGCAGAACCTACGAAATGTAGCTCGGTGTTCATGTGCTTAAAGAAAACAAACATGTAGCAGTACGAAAAGGATGTGAAGATTACATCGAAGATACGGAAATAGCATTAAAAGACAGATTTGATAGAAAAGGAGGAGGGAGTTGTATTTATATAAAAAACACATACACACGTGAAATGAAAGTGAGCAAATCAAACAGCACAGTCGATCCAAAAGATAAACACTCGACACAGGAAACATCCTTCCCATTAAAAAGCGCAAATGCGAACGCGAAAAGAGCAATAATTAAGAACTATCAGCCAGTAGTTCTCACTTCCCACCTTATAAAGTGATTTGAGCGTGTAATTAGAGGCAAAATTGCTTACTACCTACAAGAAAAGAATTTATTCAATCCGAACCAATTTGGCTTCAGGGCTGGAAGAGCATGCTTATCACAGTTTTTAGAACACCAAGAGAAAATACTAGAAACGTTGTGTCGAGATCAAGATATACTAGGTGTAATAACACCGATTTTGCTAGTATTCGATAAATGTGATCATGGAATTATTACACACAAATTTAAGAATACAGGAATTACTGGAAAGTTGGGACGATGGATATTTAATTCTCTGACTTAAAGAAGACAGAGTGGAAATAAATGGAGTTAAATATGAAAACTCAGAAGTCGTCAGCTTTATGATGTTTATCATAATGATTGCAGACATTGATGCAGATCTTAATGACATTGTCGTATCGTGTTTCAGGGATGACACAAAGATATGCAAAGAAATATCAAATGAAGGTGACATAGAAATGTTACAAAATGACAATGAAACATTATTCAAGTGTCGGGAGAGGGAGGAAACGACAATATGAAGTTCAACGAAGTCCAGCGTATAAGATATGGTAACTAAAAAGAGCGACAAAATAAAGGATACAAAACATTACAAAACAAACTGATGACACCAAACCAATAATTCAGGGATCTTGGAGTAATGATGTCTTCGGATGCAGAATTCAGAGAACACTGAAAAATTAACATTAAAACAGTTAGAAAAATAATGTGAATTATTTGTAGCAGAACAGCAAACAAGATAATACTATGGATGAGTTTAGTCCTGCCCATAAATGAGTATTGCTCAGTACTCATAAACCCATGCAAAAAACGAGACATTGCACACACATAAAGACTATACAAAGGACTTTTACGTCTAAGATACAGTAAACAACCTGCTATCCAACCTCCAGATAACCGACTTGCCCAGTTACCCCACTTTTCAATATATGGCAAGATCGGTTCATTTTGGGATATCCGACCTTTGTAGTTCATGAGTTAGTCACTAGGGGAGGTGTATTTGCTGCCTGCGCATGCTCAGATCGCTTCTTGGATGGTTAGCGTCCTTTGTACTGTATTTTTAACAAAAATTAAATAAAAAACAATGTACAGTATAACAGCAGTGTGTAATTCTAGCAAAACCAAAGAATGAACAAGAAAAATGGTGTTGGACAAGCAGTAATACTTGTTTAAAAGTAGTTTATTTAGGTATCCGACTTTTTGGATATCCAACTATCTCCAGGTCCCATTAGGTTTGGATAGCAGGTTGTTTACTATAGAAGAAACGAAAGATGAGGACTACTGGTCTCGACTACAAACCCTGAAATTCCGCTCCCTGGAAAGAATACACAGTAATATACACATGAAAAATACTCTATGAGATTTCAATGTTCACCACCACCTTTGGCTTTCCTCCCATTTCACTGACATCCCTGGTCAACTAGCTTACAACTTTTCTATCCTAAATGACCTAGAGCAGATTGCACAGCACCCTACTCGCATCCCCAATCGCCTTGGAGATAGGTCCAACCTTCTGGATTTATTTCTCACCACTCATCCTTCTTCGTACTGTGTGAAACATTTTTCTCCGTTGGGCTCCTCCGACTACAATAGACGCCTTCGGCACTTTGGCGCCGCTGATTGGGAATCCCTTGGGCAGTACTTCTCTGATTTCACATGGAATAATTACGGCTTCCGTTGCAGGGGCCCCTCCGGAGATGATTCTTTCGGGCATGGAAGCGTACATTCCAAACTGTATTCCTACTATTAATGCAAAACAACTTTGGTTTAACTTTGCTTGTTTTAATGCTATCTGCAGCATAGAGGAGGCTTTCAGAAGGTACCGTCACAATCGAAACATGACTTTCACTTCGCTTATATATCTGCCCGGAATCGTGCAAA
>JAJOZX010005615.1:200000-309497 GCA_023014485.1 Bathynomus jamesi
CATAGCGAGTAGCTAGTATGTGTAAACAGACACTCTCACGAGATTATCTCATGCTAGTACTCTCATATGGAGACGTGAGAGTTGCTCGCGCGAGTAGCTCTCACCGTGTAAACCCGGCTTTAGGTAGATCTAATAAATAATCTTTTTAAACACAAGCTAATTATAAATGGTTGATGGTCCCGCTTTACGTTCTTAAACAATGGTGGGTCATTGAGATGGATGGTACTCACGTGGTTAAATATAAATATAGACCAATATTGTAACTTTGAGGATGACCACATGACGTATAAATGTATTAAAATGAAGTATATTGAAATATATTTTTAAACTTCACAAACACACATACAATTTCTCATTTAATCGTCATTTTTATTCAATAAAATGTATATTTAAATAAAATAAAGTTCATAAATATTTCTTGTAAATGAATATTAATATATATCCTGTTCATCACAATTGTCCTCTTGCTCTGGAATACCCAAGCGGTAATTATCATAATTGATGTGACTTACAAAGGCCTGTCATAGCCAGTGACTTTGGCACAGCGATGTCACATTGGTTTAAGGTTTAATGTTGGGACATTTGCACACACACACACCACACACACAAATATAATTATATATATATATATATATATATATATATATATTAAAGTAAAAATGATTCCTCATAAATTTTTAGTGTTACGTATATTTCAATTAGTTACATAATTATCAGCTGCTTTATTGATGCAATAAAGCGTATTCATTATAAGGATTAGTCATAATTACCCAGTTATTAATTTAAGCAAATCCTTCGTTATCTTAATGAGCACAATTGGTGCGAGATTTAATTAATTAAATGGGGTCCAGTTTATGCCCATAATTTTCCTTTGAGATTTTATCGTTGGTATATTAAATTAGAAAATTTGGCTTTAATACTTACAGCGTAAAAGTATATATATATATATATAATATATATATATATATATATATATATATAGCTTATTATATTATATAAAACTTATCATTATCATACGAGTATATGCGGGTGTATATATATATATATATATATATATATATATATATATATATATATATATATATACATATATACACACACCGGATATATATATATTTCGAACTTCTTTCTTCATCATTATCATCATCATCATCATCATCATCATTCTTGCATGTTTGTAGTTTGCATGGTATGACAGTGAGTTAAGACTGTGTTTGCATGGTTTGTAAGCGTTCTTATTTTACTTCTTTTCATCTTTCACCCCTCTCCTATTCTCTCCGACTATTTTTCTGACTTGTCGGCAGTGGCCGGCGGATGATGATGGTGAGACACTTTTCCTCTTTTTCTGAATGAATGTTAACCCATGAGTGATAGGTGTCGCTCTTACTTAACCCCTTATTTCTTCTCTTCTCTTAACCCGCTACTCTTTCCTTTCTCTCGGGCTAACCTTAGAGTGGATCTTAGGGTCTTTGTTAGCCTTAGCTTCTGTAGATCTGTAGATCATCATCTATATTATTATTATTAAATTCCAAAATGGTTGGTGGGATATCAAGTTATGAAGCTGTAAATGAAATGGTGGTATATGGCTTCGCTGAACGAGATCAACCTCATCCAAACCACGAAATCATAATATATATAACCATAAAATGTCCATCAAGTAAAGACCGTAAAAGATTGGTTTGTTTGGTTGTATGGTCATAATTTTTTGTATATATAAATTCTGGTTATGGATCTCGCTTTTATATATATATATAATATATATATATGTATGGGATGAATTTCACACTTAACACGTGAAATGAATGAATGAATGATGCAAATCCACAAGGATAAAGAAACTGATTCCAAAGCCTTTCGTGTATTCAGCAATACACCTCGTCAGAAAATAGAGAGAGAGGGCGAGATGACGAAAGTATATACGTAACGAAAATATATACGTCCTAACGTAACAGAGAAATAAAAAGAGATTAGCACACGGTTAACAAGCGCTGATTAAAGGCAAAAGACATTTTAACAAGATATTGTAAATTTTATACGAGTACATTCCCGCACTGCTATTGAAGTTATTTTGAGGAATGCGATATTCGTCAGATGGTGGAAGAAGTGTTTGATGAATACAATGACTTATTAATTATTAAATTAAACACTAAATCGCCGTATCGTAAGGTAGTAACTAAAGGTGTAAACTCGCAGTTCAACCCTTAAAATATGAGTCAGTGGCCAGATGATATTATTATCGAGGAATATACTATATTTACTTTACCAGATTTGGTAAAAGTCAGAATAGCAATAATGATAATAATAACAGGAGTATTAATAATAATGTATGGATTTGTATTATTTACAATAATAATAATAATAACCGGATATTCACTCATGGAGGTTAATATGCTGAGATTAGTTTCGTATAACGCAAGATCAATAAGAAATTAATTTGCAGATGTTCATAACATTTGTAATAATGTAGATTTGATACTCTTGGAAGAACGCTGGTTGCCTCAGCAAGAGTTAATTTTTTTGTCTAAGATTCATGGGGACTTTATATACATACCATGCATTCTCAGCTATAGACTTATCTAATGACCTACTATATGGTAGGCACTTTGGTGGAGTTGGTTTTTAATAGAAAAAATTTAACAAAGTATGTAAGATTTCTTCCGAGCGATAATGAAAGATTGAAAGGAATTTGATTACATATAAACAATGAATGCCTCTTAATTGTGAATTGTTATTTGCCTTACAATAATGGCAGTAATCTAGATTATTCTGGATGAATAAATAGATTTTTTGGTATAAAATTAAGTCACTATCCGATAACCCAAAATATTTGCAATGTATAATAATGGGGGACTTTAATACCGATGTGAAAATCAGCTTTTTGTAGAACTGAGTAAGAGGTGCGAATCTGGTAAAATAAGTATAAATGATGTAGAATTACTAGGTATAACTAGCAATAATTTTACGTACGTCAGCGATATGAATGAGGGTACTAGTTGGATTGGCCACTGTCTCACTAGGAATAATTCAAAGGATCTTAGCTGTCTTTTTGCCACTTTCGTTCTCATTGAGACTGGTGATATCCTGGTCAAACGATTTTCGTTTCATAAAATATTTTCTGATTTCCATGTCGTTTTCATTCTGAAAAAAGGATGTAAAAATTTAAACACTAAACGATAACACAAGTTAACACAAACACAAGATAACCAAATCATTAAAAAGATATAACTTATACAAATTACTCAAATTACACACGTTATTAAAAATACAAATGACTTACTCGTAAATGGTTTGTTTTAGGGGACTAGTTAATTAATTAAATTTTTTAACTTCAGCAATTTCCTTAAACTAACTTGTCAACTGAACCTTGCCTTTAATTTAATCTATTAATAACTGTGAAAAGATAAAAAAAGAAAGTTTTTAAGGAAAGGCAATAATTATTGTGTCGACATAATAATTATTGTTATCGTTTTCGCCATTGCTCAGTTCGTTTCCACATACTAATAAGATTCAAAATTCCACAGAATACCGTTTGCAGACATCTCAGTTTCAAAATTTTAGGGGGAAACCCCTCTGCAATAAACGACGCTGCCCACGTTTACAGGTTGTAGTCTTATCCACCCCCTGTGAAAAAAATCCTGCGGACACCCATGGGTCAGATAACTCTTAAGAAAAGTATTTCCATACATTTTCTTGCCTTTTTATATCTATGTATTCATATTGTAGAATTTTCCTTTCACAGAATGTACATTTATCTACCATTCCCATCTCTATCTCCTGAGACCAGAGGAGACCTCTCGTATAACAAATCCTTTCATGGTCCTCTTGCTTAATGATTATTTTGGGTGACGGATGATTGGCGTCGCTGATTGGAAGGCCCTTAGGCAGTACTTCTCTGATTTCCCATAGAATGATTACTGCTTGCGTAGCTTGCTTGCGCTGAGCACATCACGGAGGTAATGCTATCGGGCATGGAGGTGTACATTCCATATTCTCTACCTACTACTGATGCAAAAAACTACATGATTTAACGTTGCCTGTTCTAATGTTATCTGCAACAGAGAGGAGGCTTTCGGAGGGTACCGTCACCATCCAAAATATGGCTCACTCAGCTAATATTTGTGCCCGGAATCGTGCAAAATTTGTCCTTCGACTAGCCAAAAATTCCTTCATCAAACAAATATATGAAAACCTATCAAATTCTAATTCTTCTCCCTCTTTCTAGCACCTAGCTAAGAACCTCTCCAACAATTTTACTCCCCTTTCTTTCCATCCTCTTTTCCATTCCGACGGCTCATTTGCCGTCTCTTTTCCTGACAAAGCTGAACTCTTCGCTCAAACTTTCGCCTCCAACTCAACGATGAACGATTTCGGTGCTGTTCTTCTATCTCCTCCTTCCTCTGTCTTAGTTATGTCTGAACTTAGAATCTTTTCCGAAGATGTTTTTTTTTGTCTTATTTGGGCTCAACTCTAGGAAGGAGTACGGTCCTGATGGTGTCCTTCTTGTTGTTGTTCTCAAGAACTGTGCTTCTGTGCTGACACCCTGCCTAGGCAAACTCTTTCGTCTTTGTCTTTCATCTGGTACCTTTCCTTCGTGTTGGAAGTTTGCTTTCATTCAGCCTACCCTAAAGAAGGGTGACCGCTCTCAACCCTCTAATCTTTGCCCAACTGTTTTGATTTCTTGCCTTTCTAAAGTTTTTTAATCTATCCTTAATAGGAAGATTATTAAATACCTATCTTATCACAATCTTCTTTCAAAAAGTCAGTATGGATTCCACAAGGAACGCTGTACTGGCGATCTTCTCGCATATCTCTCTGACCCTTGATCATCCTCCTTTCGAGATTTCGGTGAAACCTTTGCTATTGCGTTAGACATATCAAAATCTTTTGATAGAGTCTGGCACAAATCTTTAATTTCCAAACTGCCCTTCTTGGGTTTCTATCCTTCTATCTGTGCCTTCATCTCTATTTCCTTTCCGGCCGGCCGATTTATAGCTGCGGTTGTAGATGGCCACCGTTCTTCTCGAAAATCTATTAGTAGGGGTGATGCTCATGGCTGTGTCCTGTCACCCACTCTCTTCCTTTTAGTTTCAAATGATCTTTTAAGTCGCGCTTCCTGTCATATCCACTCCCATGCCGATAATTTCACCCTTCGACTTCTCCATCCGCTTCAAAAGCGTTCATCTCAACAGTCACTCCATGCTTCGCGTGGGATGGCTATAGTGCATCTGACCTCTAATCTTTCTGTTATCTCTGATTGGGGCAGAGTAAACCTTGTGGCTTTCAATGGCTCAAAGACTCAGCTTCTTCATCTGTCTCAGTCTTCCACACGACCATGCCCTTATCTTCAACAATACAGAACTCAATCCTTCCTCTTCTTTTAACGTTCTTTGTGTTTCCTTTTCTCGTGATATTTCCTGGAAAGATCACATATACTCTCTTTCTAAAACAGCTTCTAAGAGGTTAGGTTAGGTGCTCCGCAGTTTCTTCACTCCACTCAGTTGCTGTCGTTGCACAGGGGTGTTGTCCGCCCCTGTATGAAGTACGCTTCTCATGTTTTGGGTAGCTCAACCCACGCAGCTTTACTTGAGCGGGTGGAATCAAAGTCTTCGTCTCATCAGTTCCCGGCCTCTTACTAACTGTTTTTAATATCTCTCTCTTTGCGTCAGTGTTGCCCCACTCTCTCTTTACTATCGCTATTACAACGGACACTGCTCCTCTGAACCCTCTAACTGCATGCCTCCTCCTTTAAAGAGAGCACTGAGTACCAGATTCTCACTCCTTTTCTGTCCAACTTTCTTCTTCTATGGGGAGGCGTTTTTCTGGGCATTCACCATTGGGTCCCTCCTTTCTGCATATATACACACAGTATATATATATATATATATGACTTGACAATTTATGACTGGAACATTTATTGAACAAGGATAATAATGACTTGACAATTTATGACTATATTATATATATATAATATATATATTAATATATTATGAAATTATAACAGCGGAACAAATAATGCACACAGTTGAAGATCTTTAGGTCTTCTTGAGACCAGTTTTAGTCGGCTCTTTGAATTCCTTGCGGTGCTGAGCGACTGCGCGGAGAAGGTACTGCTTTTGCGCTTCATCCTTCGTGATTGTGCTGTTGAAAGCCTTAATGAGCGCAACTCCTCTTTCTGCGCAATCGTTAACCACTGCCATCTTCTCTACACGTTCCTTCATTCCTTGGTAAGCTGGATCTGTGTTCCAATCATTTGGTGTCTTGGACATGAATGATTGCGCCTGTTCACTTCCGTGCTGCATGACGAGGTTGAAGAAGATTGCTGAACGTTTGGTGGCATAGAATTCCAAGGGATTGCTCGAGGAGAACGTTTTTCCGTCCACGCGCTTGAGTCCTTTTCTTTTTTCCGGAACAGCTACGATGTTGTGAGCAATCCTCTCCTTCGTGGGCGCGTGAACTCGAGGATCAAAGAGTGCCAAGGGGATTAAGTGCTCAGAAATGAACCACAAATGACGCTTCATCGCGGCAAATGCCGCGTCGTTCGTCTTTCCTGGGTGAGCTTTCAGCTGGTGCAAGAAAATGAGGTCATTCAATGGAGCCATGTATGCAACACTGGCCTCGTTCCAGTAGCGGCCGTAAAGGAGCGTGATAAACAGGCTTAGTTCCTCGATGTTCCGTTTCTCGGTCTGAAGCAAGGTGAATTGATCTCTGAATAGGAACACCTTCAGCGTGTAAATGGCCTTGGCCATCCATCGCGCATGGTGCATGGCTCCAGGGCTTCGAATTCTCACAGGACCGTCAAGCTTCCCTCCCAAGAAAAGGAGGCAGAGAAGCATCAGTTCATCATAGTCGTCCCGCTGGCTCTTCTTCTTGACAGCCTCCTTGTAGTAGGAGACCATTTCCTTCCTCTGCTCTGCTGTTTCAATGAACAGGCTGTCGGGTGCACTCTCGAACTTGCTGCGATCAATGAAAACCCAGTGCTGCTTGAAGCGCTTGAATAGGCCAATTTCAGGTCCACTGGATGTTCCGAAACAAGCACCGAAGGCCGCAGCAAGGACGACTTCTACCACGTGGTGTCGGCAAGCGATCCACACCAGATCAATACCCAACTCCTTTTCAATGAGAGTACAAGCTCCAGCATGAAGTCCCGTGTTGGACGCAGTTGTATCAAAAACAAGACCTCGAACGTTGCCCCTCAAAGACCAGTCGTCCACAAGCTTCAGGCACGCCTGAGCCTGAGATGCTCCAGTTGCAGCAGCTACCATTGGAACTCCAAGGAGTTTCTCTTCTCCGTTACCGTTTACAAGCACAGCCACACGGTCCACCACCTCTAACCCATGGGAGATATCTGTAAGCAGCTTACTATCCCAGTGCAAGAGAAGGGGCTCATGGGTCTTGAAAGTGGCCTGATCTTCGCGGCACACCGCTTCACGTGTACATTGTCTCACGTGACGAATGGTGCTGCGTGAGAGTGACACTTCGTCCAAGTTGTGCCCCAGCGATTTAATAGTTGCTGCGACCACTGCCATTCCTTTCCTGTCACTGATGTTGTGGCAATCCAAGGCTAAGGAAATGTCAGGCGTGATCACAGACTTCAATCGCTTAGGAGTGGAACGTTTTCGTGCTGACTCCTTAAAAACTACAGTATCTGAATCTGATGATTCAGATGTGCTTGAACTAGAAGCCTCCAGTTCTCCCTGGGACCATCTCGCATCCGCCTCGCGCTTGGCCTTCTCCTCTCGGTTCATCTCCGCCTCACACCAAATCCTCTCCCTCGTTTGTTGGTCAGCCATTTTCTTGTCAATCGGGCCAAAGCTGGAGGAAGTGGGATTATCGAGCTGAGCAGCAAGGAAGTTTTTGTCCTCCTCATTCATCATGGTCTCGAGGGCGTCATGACGTGAAAGATCGAACACATCGTCAAGGTCTCCGCAAAATATGTCCTCCTTCATTCTGTAGGATGGGAAATTCTTTGTGCGGTTCTTCTTCAGCCCCTTGTATTGCTCGTACAGTTTCAGGAGCTTCTTCTCAGTGTATCTGGCATCCGTCATTGGAACGTTTGCTTTTGTCCAAAACGGGATCAAAGCCTCAATGGTCATCATCGCACTGTTATATTCTGTCTTCCTCTCCTCCAAATAGTGGAACATGAATTTCCGGAGGACTTGAAGCTTGGTAGGGAGTCCTGCCCTAGTTAACTTCTCCTCCGCCTTCCCTAGTAACCACACCTCACTGCTAGACCGTGTTTTTGATTGCTTCGGCGGCATTTCTACACATTCCTACAAAAGAAGAAGCCAAATTTAGTCATACTATACTAGTAATCAGTCATTAGTGAGACACGTCATGCATGATTGAGCGACCTCTTAACGACAGCATAGACCAACCATACTTCACACAGTTATTCACACTAAGTGTAGGAACAAAAGCAACAATGACCCAAAAGTGAAATCTCAGATGCTAAATTTTCCCTATGCTTGTGAACCACCCTAATATATATATATATATTAGGGTGGTGTGTCAATTTTGTCAACTTTTTCCAAATCAATTTTGGTAGTGAAAATATAGTCTTTTCATGTCAAAACTTGAAATTGGCCAACTAAAATGAAATAAAATAACCCTTACCTACATCAATTTTACCTTAAAGTTTCAGAAATTGACTCTTTTACTAAATAATAGGACGTAAATTGATTAACTATTTATCTGTCACAGAATTATCCCACTGATCGCATATGGAGTGTTTTCAAGGTCATAAGTTGTTGTACAATGTACAAGTCACAACATGAATAGAACTGTCCCTCACTCTCAGTCCTCAGTTGCCTCTTAGATGTCATAGACGGTGGTTTGCTCTTATTGCTCTTGTACCTACTTCATAGTTATTCTACTAGACGAATACTACAGTTTAACTGTAAGTATGGATTATTGATTATTACAATTATTTATTATTATCATATTCTTCTGTCTAATTATGTTGTAATCCCATAAAATATTTTTTTATTGAATTTTAGAACATCGAATGACTAAACTTTGAAACATCGTAATTGATATAAAATACTTAAATGTTTTTCTTTCTTTTCAGATATTCCTAAGATGCCAAAATTGAAGACAAGAGGTCAGTCGTCATGCCACTTGAGCCTGTTAGTCGGTACAGGCAAGGAGCTTCCGTATCAGAACTACCAACAGTGCGAGACATGCTGAGACTAGGGTGACTCCTTCGTGAACAAAATACAAAGGATAGAAGGAACTACACAGAAAAAGAGCTCATAAGGGACATGATTTCCCCTCTTCTGCATCAGTGGAAAAAAGCTAATGTGTTATTCAAACCACCTGTACTCAATCAGTATAGAACTATTGAGCTAAAATTAACAAAGCTGTGGCACAAAGCAGTTGAGACATCACTTGGTAAAGGAAAACTAGCAAAGAAAAATAAATTTCTGCACACACTTGATACTCTTCTTGACATTTTTAACTGCTAGTGTCGCATAGAGTTGTGTTCTGAAGCCAATTGTTCTCCCTCATGCAGAAGAGAACCTCAACCTCACATTGATTGTCGATGTCCTCGTGAGAAGATGATCCCTGTTTTGGAGCTGGCTTTCATAAAGGCGCAGAGAACAAAGGCAGGAGGCCAAGGAAGTATGCAGATTGTTCGGCAGATTATTCAGAAACCAAAAAACAGATTGTTATTGCTAAGAAAAAAAGAAAATCCGAGAGAGAAGAAAGGAAGAAAAAGAAGAGTGAAGAAGCACCCAAAGAGATGAAGAGCTCTATCAAGAGGTTTCTCACTTCTTTGAAAGCTCTTCAGATGAACAGAAAGAAGCAACATCAGATGATAGCTCCAAAATGCCATCTGAACCTTCGCCGAAGAGAATGAAATACAACACTAAAGACATCTCAAACATTGCCCTTGCCAGTATTCGCCACCATACGGGGCTATGAGAGACTGCAGAGATTGCCACTGCCGCTTGGATAGATGCAGGCCTCATCAGCCGAGAGGATACATCCTTAGTGATAGATCATAATAAGATAAGAAGAGCACAAGAAAAAATAATGAAGGAAATATCTGATCAACATGAAAAAGATTTGAAGGAGGAAGGTCTCTTGCCTTTTGTTTGATGGAAGAAGAGATGACACAAAAGTTCTCCTAGAGGTAGAGGGAATGGACAGAAAGTTTCCCGGTCTCATCAAAGAAGAACACTACTCTGTGTGTTCCGAACCTGGTGGCCGCTATTTGTTTCACTTTGTTCCTGAAGCAGAAGTAGAAGGCAAGAAACATGCAGAAGCAATTGCTGATCAAATAATATGTTGGCTTCAAGAAAGAAGACTTGACAGTTCACTGCAGGCCGTTGGTGGAGACTCAACTGCGGTGAACACTGGATGGCAGGGCGGTGTTATGACGCATTTAGAGAAAAAACTTGGAAGAAGGCTTGTTTGGATTGTATGTGATTTGCACACAGGGGAACTACCTCTTCGTCGTCTCATCCAGGAACTTGATGGTCCTACAAAGAGCAACAACAAGTCGTCAGGCCCCCTTGGCAACATGCTAGATGAAGCAACGGAATTAGAAATAAATACAAAATTTCCAAAAGTCGAAGTAGGCCCTCCCCTTCCAGTGTTGTCTGAAGAAGTTATCAAAGACCTCAGCACGGATCAATCTTACGCTTATCGTATTGTTCAAGCAATCAGATCAGGAGAGTTGCCTCAAAATCTGGCTCTCTTGGAGATTGGACCCGTAAGTCACAGTCGTTGGTTAACTACAGCGATTCGTTTCTGCAGGATTTGGGTTTCCAAACATGCACTGAAGGGCAAAATGCTACAGAATTTGATGTTGATTGTTGAATTTATTATTGGGTTTTATCTTCCTCACTGGTTCAATGTAAAACTTAATCCAATGTGGATGGAGGGGCCCAACCACATCTTGTTTCAATTACAGCTACTGAGAACCCAAAGGAAAGTAGTGGTGGACATCGTGTTACCTGTGGTGAGAAGGTCCGCTTGGTATGCTAGGGCAGAGGCAGTTTTGCAAGCAATACTCTGCAGCCAATGCACCAAAGAGCGAACTGAGGCTGTGGAAACCATTCTAAAGCTTAGAGGAACATCACTAGACGATGACCAGCTGGGAGACTGCTCTGTTCAGACAAGGAAGGTACCTCCGATAAACGTTAATGCCACGAAATTGTGAGAATTAGTTAACTTGAGTTCGGAAGTTTTGGAGCCACCACTGACAACATGTATAACAAACAAAGATTTAACACAACTTAAAGAGGACCCAATGCAAGTGCCAAAGTGGCCTTCTCACACTCAGAGTGTGGAGAGATGTGTGAAAATGGTCACAGAAGCAGCTAGTCAAGTTTACAGTCACGAGAGGCGAGAAGGCTACATCAAAGCGCAAGTAGCAAGCCGAATGCTGATGTCAAGGAACCGCAGCAAACAGGACATGACTGCATTGGTTACTTTCAAATAAAGACTCTGAATGATATCTTATTGCCACTTTAAATGTTGATAGGATGTTTGCGCACATTTGTTATTTTGTTACGAATTTACGAAAAAATGGAATTTTTTAATTAAAAATGATGTAGGTAGGAGTTATTTTTTATTGTTTTTGAAGCAAGGATATTATTTTGTATGCCAAATGATTACATTAAATTGCTACCAAATCACATGATTTTCAATTTAGTCATTTCACCCCCAAAATTGACACACCCTAATATATATATATATACTGATATAATCATCTTTCTATTTTAGACTGTAAAAGGAAAGATTAATATCTGCCAGTGTATGTACGGTACCGGAAAAATGTTCGGCTAGAAACAGAAGTTCTAAATATCATAAAAAATACTAATTGGTCACATTTTATTTTTATTTGGATATTTTACATTATATTTGTGAGTGACTGTAATAAAAAAAATTTAAAATCCTAACTGGATTTGTAAATTTTTATAATTTTTAGAAATTTCATGTTTCTATGCGAACTTTTTTCCCCGAGTTGTACAAAAACACAGCGATGATGGATCATTGGTTTCTTTATTATATACTGAATACTCGAAGATTTCCACTTCCTACATTAAATTAATGGAGTTTCTTCATTAAAAGAAATAATTAAATAAGTAAAGGACATTTCGAGAAATTTCCTTTTATACGATTTTTGGCGTGTAAGTTTCTATTTTTCTTTGTAGAAATGTTATAAGAGTTTTGTAAAAGAGGTTTTTAGACGTTCTTTCTTCTTTTAAAACTTACTCTGGGAACGATTCTTGATGGCTGAGCTTTCGTTTAGCTTTCTCTTGAATGCACAAACACAATTCTCCCTTTTCAAAATGCTCAAATGTACTATCTGATGTAATAACGTTCCGCAAATGCTACACACACTTCTGGCTCCTGACATGCAATTGCGGGCAACATTTTTTCTTGCCACGATTGCATCGGAGTCTCGGAGTTGGGAAGGAAAAGGCTTCGGATGAAACCATCCATCTTTTGGTCTGTTATGGTCTCCTGGCATGAAAGGAGCGCTAATGGAGAGCGGGCGGGCAGAGACACGGATCGGAAGGGGTAAATAAAGAAAGGAGAAAACACGGAGAGAGAGAGAGAGAGAGAGAGAGAGAGAGAACGGGGAAACAAAGCATCGGAGAAGGAAGGAAAATAGGTATTGTAAACTATAACAAAGGAAAAACAAAAGACGAATAGCTTCAATAAACGCAAAAACGCTTACAAAAGCACCGTATAGACTCTTTTCAAAACACAAACAAACAAAGATAAAAAGTAAAAGTAATCCTACGTAATTACGACCTATATAAACACGCAGTAAATATGACATATAAGCAATAGAAAAATAATAAACACAATCATTAAAGTAGAAGTAAGAATGAGGCCATTCGAGTAAAGATATTTGAGAAGACGAAGTGAAAAAAGTAAATTGTAGAAACGAAAAATGTAAATAAATTATTTATTAATTAATAATTAATGATGTAAATACAAGTACAGTACACAGGGTAGAATTTTTATGGAGATTATGAATGGTCAGTCATCGAGCGCTCATGATGATTGAATTTTAATAATTTGTTATATATATACAATATAATCTTGATTTTGGTTTTGCTTCCGTCCGAATTGTCCATTCTGACGACGGTCAGGCTTGTGACGCCCCACCAGCAGGCCAGCGTCTTAACCACTAGGCTACCGAGGGTATCCATCTATCTACCAACCAATTTTTAATTGAGTGGAAGGATGAATAGCTGGGTTTTGCTGCGCGCCGCCTGCCGTCACCGGGTCTCGATGCCGGGGCCGATGGATTCGTAGTCAGCGGCGCTAACCACTACACCATCGAGGCGCATATATATACATGGCGTCCCAAAAAAATGTATACACACTTTAACAGCTGATAGCTCAATTGATGTTTCTTTCTTTCCAAGTTAAACCCATTAGAATTAATAATGGCAGTCAGACTAAGCTTTGAACAAAGGAAATTCATTCTAAAATGCTACTGGAAGTGTGAAAACGCAGTTGAAGTGCAAAGACAGTTTAGGAGGGAGTTTCAAACAGATCCACCAACGCGACTTACCATCACTCGAATTAGAGATAAGTTTGAAGCCGATGGAACTGTTCAGAATGTCCACAAGAAGCGTTCCGGAAGACCACGGACATCGACAAGCCCCACAAAGCAAGAAAGAGTACTGGAAACGTATCACCAAAGTCCAAGAAAATCTGTGCCGCAAGCGAGTCGTGAGGTAGGAACTTCAGAATCGTCTGTCCAACGCATTTTGAGCGCTGTCAATGGAAAAGTTACATTCCAAGATTAGTCCATGCTATTAATGAAGATGATCCGGACCGAAGAGTGGAGTATTGCGAGTGGTACTTGGCACGATGTGGATGTGGACTGGACGAAGGGGTTTCGTAGAATACCCTCCGCGTTCACCAGACCTCACACCACTAGACTTTTTTTATGGGGATACTTAAAAGACAAAGTCTACGCTATAAAACCTGCAACAGTCGCTGAATTGAGAGCAGCCATTGAACGAGAATGCACACAAATACCAAACGAAATGTTTCGTGATGTTTGCGATTCCATTGCTTCGCGTTATCAGCAGTGCCTGGACCAGAACGGACGTCAGTTTGAAAACAGGCGTTGACAAAACAATTAAATAATGTCTGTAGATTCTATTACATTTTGAAAATGAAATGTATTTTAATAAACACTGCCTTTATAATTATTTAAAGTGTGTATACATTTTTTTGGGACGCCCTGTATATATATATATATATATATATATATGTGTGTGTGTGTGTGTGTGTGTGTGTATTAAAGTATTATACATAAAATTCTGTTGTTATAATTTAATGTCTCGTGGCCGAGTGAGTAACGTGGTGGCTCACAATTCGAATCTTCGCTGACAACGGTTCGAACCCCAGCAAAGTAAGGCAAACTTATTTCTAATGTAGTTAACCTTAAGACCTAAGTACTTGTTAGCATGTTGTTCAGGATTAGCATATATAAAAATTAATTTGCGTGTAATTACACTCGGTGAATGAAAGTAAGCTGAAACTGAATTTAATTGACATTTCATCCAATAGATGGTACCACCTAATTCAAAGAAATAAGGGGGTGATAAGTGTTTCGGGCACAAGTAAGGGTTCGAAGGGCAGTTTCTTTTAAGTTATTAAATACTGAGGTAATCACTAATCTAGCTTAACCTAACGTAAATCATAATCTGATCAGGACTAACATATCTTTCTTCTGACAAGTAAAAATGTTTCCAGAATTTTTAATATACATTTTTTTAAGTTCCGAGATAGCAAAAGTGTTACTCCACTACATCTGCGAATTATCACACACTCGACCTCACTTATGCTCAGTTGCCTACACACACACACACACACACACACACACACACCATGAGTACTGTAACACACATATATATATATATATATATATATCGAAGATGAAGTCAACAACAAATGTTTATTATGGAAATACGGTCAACAATTCCATCATAGAAGAGACACTTTATAGCGTTTGGAAAGAGAGACAAATAAGGCGAGGGAAAAAGTTTTGTTATGAAGTTTATCTTCCAAAAGAAGAAAAGGAAATTAGCAAAAAGAAAGAAAAAGTCTCTAAATTTCAATCGCAGGATAAAAGGATTCGCCTTTCATAAGTGCCTTCCAATTTCCATATTTAAACACAATCGCTTGAAATTGCTTGCAAAATCACAGACTCAGTTTGGAATTTGAGAATATTGGAATTATGCTAACTACGCTAAAAGCGCGAGGGCATATATGTTTCCACTGCATACTTTTCAATTAGTAATAGTGTATATTTGCGCGTTTGCGTGTATGTGTTTGTGTGTGTGTGTGTGTGTGTGTGTGAGAGAGAGAGAGAGTGTGTGTGTGGTGTGTAGGGGTGGATGGGTGCGTGTGTATGTGTGTGCGTAATGGAGAAATGAAGTAATAGTGCAAACCTCCCGAACAACTGCGAGAGTGACTGCTATAACGAGAGTCGTTTAATCACACGATGTAGAAGTGAAACTGCCTTCACAGTGCTTTCATGTGCTTTCATCAAGCTGTTTGGAAGGTTGAGAGAGAGAGAGAGAGAGAGAGAGAGAGAGGAGACATAAAAGGGGATAACTTCTTTTTAGATTGAATTTTTATCAGCTTAAAGAAAGGAATTGGGTACAATAATATATATATATATATATATATATATACACACATTTAACTGTAATGACCACGCAGTATATTAATGTATAGAAACGACGTAAGTATAGAGGAGCGTTCTGCACACGAGGAAGAGAAATAACGAACAAATGAAAAATGAGGTGACCGCCCGGGAATCGAACCCAGGATCTTCCGATTGCCGGTCAGATATGCTATCCACTACATTTCATTTGTTCGTTATTTCTCTTCCTCGTGTGCAGAACGCTCCTCTATACTTACGTCGTTTTCTATATAATATATATATATATATATATATATATAAATTATATATATATTACTTTTAATTTTTTAACTTAAAATTTTAATTCATTTAATTTTTAATTAACGAAAATACAATTTTTTTTTTTAAATGATATAAAACAATGGAACGTTGTTTTTCTCATAATTAATTCTTAATAAAGTGAAAATAATTCCTTCCTAACTCTTTACCAACATCGTAGAATGTCTCCAAACTTTACAATGCTTGTTTTGCATTGTAAAGTTTTGAGACAGAATGGGAGTGAAATTATCCTATTTGCCCGTAATAAGACATCACAGATACGTTACTTTACCAACTTTCCAGTTTGTCTACATCAACTGTTCCTTCAAGAATCACTTAAAGATACAAGATTAAAAAACTAAAGCTTTTTTATGTGTACGATAAAGTTTTTCTGGAAAGACGGTGGCAACATGGAATTATTCAGTTATCTTTCGTTGTAGAAAATGTCTCTTATCAGAGTATGTAAGAGAACCCCCCCCCCCATTTAATTTATCCTTAAAAGGGGTTTCAGATGTGGCCTAAACCGCAATTGGCTTATTATGAAAGCGTCGTTGAGGACGGTTCTATAAAAATATTTAACGTGGATATAATTCATAAAAAAAAAGGTTTTATCATTACTCACTGGCCAGCGTTGACCATACATTTATTTCTATTTTATTTATATAATAAATCGTTTATATATAATTAATTTGTTATTAAAAATTAATGTGGTTATTCCCACAAAAAGTGCAGGATTGGATTAAGTCCTTTATATGAAGACTATGTCCATTTATAACGAGATAACGGGAGCATGTGACTTCTGAAACAGTTAGATCTATAGCTTGGATTTTATCGGCAAGGTTTATTATTATTATTAGACTTAAAATCGGTGAGACTTGACATGTCTGCTATAATCACATTTTATACAATTACATTTTTACCTTTCACATGTATAGCATAGAAGTTGTTACTAAACAACAAATTTACATATAGTCTCAAAGGAAATCGGTATCAAAGAATCCTCCGGTACGGAAAACTTTAAATTATTCATTTATTTGATTGGAAATGGAAAAATAAATTATCTGTATACGAACTACGCGGATACAGACAAACGAAAAAACAGAATAGATACTGTAAATACACATAAAAATTAATTATGCTAAACCAGGGGTCATCAACCTGGGCGGTAGCGCTCACTAGTGGGCTCACATGAAAGGTAATTAAACATTTATTTTATTATTTATTTTATCGATTATGTTGATTTATTCTTTTTGATCTAAGGTGGGCGATAAGCTTTTTTAATTTTCAAAAAATCGTAAAAGTTGGCGGTGAACAAAAAAAAAAGGTTGGTGACCCCTGTGCTAAATGAAAGAGTGTATGAGTATAACGTATTTATATAAAATAAAACGCACTATAGGAAGAGATCCTGCCTTGGGAATTTTTTGTATTATCCTATTATGTTCTGATAATAACCGATAATTATGCACTAATCCTCGAAATTATGGAAGGGATCCCCAAACTGACAGTATCACTTCCTCCAGAAAATAATTGTTCATCAGTTATGTGATCTTGATCTAGGACACACGAAAGCTTTGAGACACACAACGAAACCAATGGCATGGCTGTACCAATCACGCTAATAATGTCACACTGGTTTGTTGGGGTGTTGCTGAAATTTTTTTTCAATGTTAACTTGATTACGAGTAAATTTGTACCGAATTGATAAACGAAACTCAGTAAATTACTGTATAATATACTAGTAAGGGTTACTAAAAAGCGAGAAACCGGAAATCGTGAAGAAGGTACGAGAAGTTTGATTTATGAGAAATGGTGTTATATGGCTAGGAAAAGTTAGTAATCAGGTTTATATAGAGAACGTGAACGAGAAGATGAAGGAATAACTGCATAGCACTGAGATGTAAAGTAAGCTAGGTTACAAACAGTAAGTTATAATGATATACCAGATGTATGGAGTCCACGAATCGTCTGCATGCTGTCTACAGTAGAAGTGTAGAGGCCGACTGGAAATCTGTTCCTCGCCGTTCTCAATCAGTCATGGAATCAAAACAAAGGCTATACACGTGGGCATGAAAAAGGCCCAGAGGAAACACAGATTTTGTGGTATTTCCCGAAACGACCACCAGAGGACGTCACCAAGGCCTATAAAATGCAGTGTCTTTCTGAAATCACTCTCACTTGCCATTTTCTCGTTTTGGTCGTCACGTCTTACTCTCAGCACCTTCGTCAGTAGCACCACTCGTCACGCCACCCGCTCTCCGCCTTCGCTCTCCGGCGAAGGCCGGAGAGCGACCCACTGTTCCTTCAAGGCTCCGGTCGAGCATACACGAAGTCTATCATCAAGTAAGGCCCTCTACAATTTCATCCTGCAAGAAGCAACATCACTGCTGCAGGCGTTTCCGATGGCCCCTTTTCAACAAGTCTCTATCGGCCCTCAACACTCTTCCTCTCGCCGGTAAGGCCAGTCTGCCTGCAGATGCAATCCTTCGAAGCCCAGGTCCGTAAACAATCTAGTAGACTACAAGCCACAAGCCTACCTTTGTCTTCGTGATAAGCAATTCCCGCGTAGCCTATATAGTGTAACCGCAGCCTCGCGAATAGGCTATACCCAAAAGTGTACGCAAGCAACCGGCAAACTAACTCTCTCATTACGACTGCGGTAGGCCTGTACAATTATTTTACCGTATTCAATTATCTTACTGTATTTGTATCTGCTTGTTTATTTGTTCATTTATGCATTTCATTTTCACTGACCTAATCCATTTACTGTACAACATCGTACTTTCATTATTTCAGTTATTATTGGCTTAATCACTTATTCTGTGTTCACCTCTGCCAATCTCATTAGCCTACCTGAATTAGTTTACTTACTTAACAATTAGACTGCATAACCATTTCTTATTGCTAATAATCAGTCATCTTTAGCATAGTATAAATGCCATTATATAATTGTTAATCACTGTGAACAAATAATTCATTTATTTTTCTAATTAAACATAAAACAACAAGTAATTTCTCTCTCCTTATTAAATATTGTTTGTTTGGGCTGTAGGCCCAAGCTGGTGACCCCTAATTATTCATTTCAATTTAATTCATAAGTTATAGTAAGCCTACTTATTTGGCCACATCAAATTGGTGATCCGTAGGCCACTATAGAAGTGTGAACGATTCTGGATCTCCGACAGGTTACAGCGGCTCTCCGAATACAAATAATAATAATAATAATAAAATCGGGGGAGAATGAGAAATCTCACGGATTTTCATACTTCAAGGTTGACGTCTCTTATAGATTATAGGACATCAGTACTTAGCCGAGATAAGCATTGATATCCTAAGCAGTGATAAGATAAACTAATTAGCTTGCTGCACCAGTAATATGGCGAAGATTTTTTCAATGTTATTATGAAGAAATCAATAATAATAATGATTGGGGTTGTTTAACCTCCTTCGCAATATCTAAGGTCATATGACGGAGGGGACCTACAGCTTTACGGGGGATCCGAAGCACGGGTCACTACATAATTTGGACGCGGAGGACGGTCTTCCATCCAACTACTACCCAGACCCAATGTCGCTTAATTTCGCTGATCGATGGGAAGCGGTGATACGACATTGGCTACGACGTAGCCCGTGAAGAATTCGAAGACTTTAGCTTTGGCCCTAATGATTGTTAGCCTGTTAGGTTATATTGAAAACTTCACTGACCATAAATTATAACCCTCTCGTCCTCATGCTATATATTTATTGTTTGGTCTATCCATAAAGCAATGAGGATTTACTAAATTAAATAAATTTGTTGTATTTACCATAAAAAGAAAAAGAAAACGATACAACAACTTTATTTTCCCTCTTTGATGGGTAATTAAACTTTAATACAGATTTTAAGGCTCGTATATTTAAATTACATGACAAATTACAGTAATCTTAAGATCCTTAAGACAAAGGAGTGGGAGGGAAATGGGGAACAGAGTCCTAAGGGGGTTATAAACAATAAATCTCAGGATAAATTCAGAGACGTCACGACAAAAGTGCGCCATGACTTGCTCTAAAATCGGGACAAAAGGACAGCGGATGACACGACGATTCCTCGTGACAAAAAAAAGAGATATTTTTAACTGTTTATTTTTGCTGTGCTGGCGTACTCATCGTCGTCTAGCTTTCTTTATCAAGACTATTTAACCAATTGCCCAAGGAACTAAGGAACACGAGTGGTGTTGCGGTGGATATCTTCAAAAGAAGATTAGACGCCTGGCTCAGAACAATCCCCGATGAGCCGGGCGTACCTGGCTATGTGAGGTGGAGAGCAAAAGAAACCAACCCTCTACTTTACCAGGCCAGCTCGAGAGGAGGGGCGACAAACTTGACCTTCCTGAAGTGAGCAATCATCGCACGGAACATTTGAAAAGTTGAAAGGTTTCTTAAAATTTCTGAGGATTATTGTTTCACTTAATCATCTCCTTAGTCATATGATCTTCATGCTATGTTTTACATTTAGCTGTTTGTCGTCTCTTTTTATTCCTACACCATACATTCATACTAAGTTTTGTGTTTTTGAGATCGTAAAAAATAGTAAGTTCTGACGTTATTTGATATGTACAGAGAAAAATGTATGTTTACCCAAAGTTTTTACCTCGATCTTAGGTCAGATTACGAGATTAGATTAGAAGTAGAAGGGCGTATGTTAGCTTAGGTAAAGTTGTTAAGGTAGGCATAAACTACAAGCTAAGTTCCGTTAAGTTACACAAAATATGTTATAAACAAATAAACGTGTGGAAAGTTTATAAAACTCTATAATATAGAAAGAAAATCTATGCTGCGTTACTTAATTAATTAGAATTATGTAATTTCATAATTAGAATTCGATTTAACAAACATCCGTTAATTGAATTATTTTACTCGTTTCTTCACTCATTTCACTGACTTAGTCACTTGAGTATTCATCTATCTTTACATTTAGTCAAATTTTTCTCTTATTCATTCTTTTCTTGTCTCTTATCCTTTTTATTTTTACATTTATTTATCACTCAATTGGCATTTTACACAAGTAGAAAAATAGTAAAGATTTTTTACCCAAGATATATTTCATTACTGTTTATATCCCGGTGTAAACTACAAAGTTACAGTAAGTCATTTATATTTTACTGCTCCGAGTTTTACTGTCAGGCCTCTATGGACGGCTGTAACTCTGAAGGTGCACTCTGGAACCTCAATACGCCATGTTGCTTCCTTCTATAATTCCATTTACTGCCACTCACCGCTTGAAAAAATTCAGTAGAGAAACAATTCGGGACATTGAGTGTGAAATATAAAATCTTTCTTTCCGAATTCACGATTTTTTTGTAAGTATTCGTAGGTGCAATTATGAGTATTCTCAATATTTTTACTTTATTATTTTGTTTTTCATATGTATTGCGAGAGTAATGGTTTTAGGTTTTTATTATATTATTTAAATGTTTTTAATCTTTATTATTATTTATTATCGCTGTGTTTACAGATTTTTCTGTACGGATTTAACAGATTTTTTTAATACTTTGGATACTTTTAGAGTTCTTATTTACAGATTTATCACACATTCGTAAAGTATTTGTAATCTTCCTTTAAGTACTTAACCTTTTACAATCTTCTTCTCTTTCATCATTCTATCTACAGTATAACGTGTACTGTAGTAAAATGTAAATTTTATATATTGTATTTATGAAAGTACCTCATAGGCTCACATGCTGTTTAAAAAATAATTTTTATTCGTCACATTCAGTATTTAATGAGATCAAACATCACATAACACCAACGATTCACTTTTCCTGCCAAAGTGCAATAACTGTCCTATAAGATTGAAAGAAAGGAAAAATATTAAAGAAGGAAAGTGAAATCAAAAGGACTAGAACCCGCTTCGTGTGGTTTCAGAGTCAACTCTCCTACCGACCACACATAATCTCAGTCCTCAAAAAGATCCGTTGAAGCGAGGTCAATATTTACGCTGCATGAGCACGCTCCTTAATGCCCCTTTCTTTTTCCCCTCAGTGCAGTTATTGCACTTAAAAATTTGGTATGGTTTATAAAAGCGAGGGACTACACTCTAAAAACGGTGTTTAAGGTGTAAAAAAACTTTTAAACACTTTTCTGACCCCATTTTTTTCACGCTGTCAAAGATCTAATCATATTTAAGATTTACGATGCTTACCCCAAAATGTTTAATGGTTATCAATGTCAAAAAGGCGTTTAACGTCTGAACACTTTTTTTTTGACATCCCAAAAATCTAAGCGCTTAAAATCTTGAATAAATACATAGTTTCGTGGCCATCCATTTTTTTCTAACAACCATGACCTCTTATTGGCCAAAAGTTGATGACGTAAAATTACTAACCAACCTAGAACAACTACCTAACATAGTGCATTCTTAACATAGTGCATTCCTAACTCGGACACAAGATTCACCCAGATTTGCCCGTTGTGCGAAATGAGCAGGTTTCTGACTTCTGACTTTATAAAAAATCTGGTGACCACGAAACTACGTATTAGCCAAATCTTGGAGGCTTACTGTAAAGACATGTTTAGATCGGAACCCTTTCATTTAAAGTTGCCGTGGAGTATATAGAAAAAAATATTTTATATCACATTTGAATTTTACGAGAAACTCTTCTGATTAATTAAAAAAATAATAAGATAAGAACTGTAAACGTGCCAAAAAAGATATTTAAAAGAAAGGATGAAAATAATAGTTTATAAATTCAAATCCTTTACTCACGTTTATATACACGTTTTGACAATAGAATAGAAATATAAAAGAGAAAGTCTGAAAGAATGTTTTGTAAATTATAGGTCCCCCTCCATCATATAACTTTAAAGATGTTACGAAAAAAGCTAAACAACCACAAACGTTACTCTTATTATTAGACTTAACTATAGGTAAGGAACTCGTAATATGTTATATTCCTACAAACGTATATTCATTAGTAACCAAACTTAAACGGTGCTACTGTAGTATGCGGTCTACCTACGATTGGTTAGGTTTGATCATGATATTTTCGTTAAAACTAACGAAAATATCATGACTAAACCTAACCAATCGTCAAGGGCGATTGACAATGGGATGTAAACAAACAATTAGTAAACAAGATAAGAAGCTATAATTAAAAGGTAGACCGCCGAATCGTAGGTAGACCGCATACTACAGTAGCACCACTTAAACATATGTTTATCATTTCACATTTAATCTATACAGTTCAATGAAACATTTTTATATTAACCAAATAATATAACATAGCATCAATTTCAATGGGAAAAAATATTTCTTCTTCAATAACGTACCAATTATTACATCTGAATGATTCTACCTAGGTTGAATGAAAGCACTGACTCAACTAACATAATGTTGGTGATAGAATATATTAAAAATTATTAATAATAATTTCAAATAGTTGTATTTCTGTCACTGAATTTATAAGTATTATTGCCAATGAAATGGGGGTAAAAGCAAGTCAAGTAAATTATTCTTCTCACTGTATCAACTTTAAGTTTTATCAAATCTGACAGGCAACTGAGTCATTGAGAGAAATACTTCAGTGCTCATAGCCCTTCACCATCAACAACAAGCATTGCTTGAAATTAATGTAAAATAAATTACAGTAACATGTTTTAATAAGTTTACATTACTCACTACTGTACTTATATTTCTTTCAAACCAGTTCCGGAAAAGAGAATTTCCCATTGATAATCCTGCAACGATTTTTTATGAGGCGTGGCAGTCTTCTCCAGGTACCGGAAAGCATTTATCGAATACTCTGGGATCTTCCTTAAAATTATCCTAAGGTAAAACAATACACTTGCTTTACACACATCTTATTTGCGTCAAGGGGCGTTTCTTATTCAACGCGGGGGATGTAAATGAGTCGAACAATAGGCCCCGCCCACTGTGGGTCTGAGCTTCGCAGTGTCACCTCCATCTTCGGAGTTGTATTTATTGTCCACGCACGATAGTGCGTGAACAAATCTTTTTTGACCCCGACTAGCACTGCGCGACGGCTCTTCCGAAAACTATAATTTTTTTCAGAAGGAACTACCCCACACACACACTTTACACCAAAAGATAGAGGACGTCGCCGAGAATAATTTGATGTAAACATCGAGCAAATTCATTTACGACAAAAGAGTGAAGAGCAAAGTTTATGTGGCCAAAATGTTGTTCAGCTGAGTAAGTCATCTGTCCGCGTGATGCTGGGCGGAACTTATTTGTCCACAGTTTAAATCTCCGCCCAGCCTCCGCCCCACCTCTCGTGTTCTTAATAGTAAAAATAATAAATAATTTTGTGCCTCTAGTTAGACCACTCTTGTACAAAATTTTAAATCAAGGAAATCAAGGAAAAGCAAGTCAGTCCATAAATTTACAGAAATACCACAGCCATAAAAATTTTGAACTTCACATCCAAAACCAGTGAGACCAAATTTGTGAAGCTGCACCCGAATGTAAGTGGTTCATGAGCTTAAAGTAAATGTTAAGTTCTCACTGGCTCAAAAACTTCTGTTCAAAGGATAGAATAAATGTTAATTTTGTGCAATATTTGTGTTTAAAACAAAAAGTTATTGCCCATAAAAATCATCAACTACTCTGAAAAATGCGTCCTGCAAAAAGGCTATTTTGTCTGCATAATGATAAACTTTAAAAGGAACAGGACAAGAATAAGACATAAAAAACATTTGGCATTAAAAATTGAAAGTTAAAAAAAAATATTTAGCGGCAGCTTTCAGAAAAGAAAAATTTATACTCTATGTATATGCTACAATTTAGAAACTTTTATGTTACACACAGACCCTGCATTAGGCCTGTTCCAAAATCAACTTTTTCTTATTTTCATAGGTTTCTGTACATTTTCCCATGCCTTTTGACCTGAAAAAGCCGAAAATCACAACTATTTTGACCTAGGATGTTGGGAAGCATTGCCGCATGGAGCTTTAAATTTTCTGCCTTGAAATCGGCCAAAGCGCCAATTCCGGGGTCCCTTGAATTATGTTTTGCACTTTAACTTTTGATCTAAACAAGATAGAGCAACAAATTAGGTATCAAATGAAAGAGCATAAAATTAATAAATAATAATAATAATAAATAATAATAATATAATAATAATAATAATAAATAAATAATAATTAATAATAATAATAATAATAATAATTTATCTATCATTTTTCAGGAAACAACAGAAACTCAATCAGAATCTAGAAAACCATCTACAAGTTACAACTTCACAATGGCATTAAGCAAGGAGCTGAGGGAGCTCCGTGGGCGCACAGTTGATATCTCAGAACCTCCACGTACTGTCCACAGGCAGGTGTCAACTGGGCCATCTACCAGATCTCTCACTGAAACTTTCCTGGTTGGATACCCTTCAGCTTTTATCAGTGGTTCCCAGCTTCCCACCAACAGACAGGCGTTCCAGTATTTCCTTAATCTTCAGAATTTACCGGAAAATGCAGGGAGGCCCATGGTTCAAGACCTTGCATATGAAACAGTTGAATCTATCATCCCATTCTGGCAGATGGCTAGGATCAAGACAATGACCAAGTACAACGCAATGAAGCTCTTCATGAAACTACATGAGAAACATCGTGCGCTGGTGAAAAGCAAAGGAAGAGCAAGTAACCCTGGAGGAAAAAGAGGAGCATTTGTGCTGGAATTAGACAGCCTGTTCGATATAGGAGCTCCAGATGCAATCCAGGAAATACAGAACAACAGACTGTTATCCAGAGAGAAGAAAGATGAGGATATCAGGTTCTACGAAGACCAAAAGACTGAGAGGAAAGGTCATATGTCTGGTCATGACAAGATTTTGAGACAAGATCCCTGCAGCAAGCAGCGAGGAATGAAAGACTGCAGCATAGACAAGAACAAGGTAAAACTAATTACTTTGAACGTTACAAAAAGTTTTAAGTTTTACTCCATTGCGATATTTAGCATATACTTAACAATTACTGTCTTAACATGTACTATTTTACAGATGCAGCAGAACAAGAGGCAGTTGTTCATGTGGATGACATTACCTGGGGTGACTCAACTGACAACGACGCTAACACAGAGGACATGGATTACCATCAGCCTCGTCCTGGATGTTCTCACCATCAAGACACTGTGACTAGTGTGACTTTGACGTTTCCAAGGAAGGTCATGGCATCTGCAATACAGCTGATCGTCTTGGTTTATCAGACAATCAAGTTACTGCCATGGTTTCTGCCACCTTGAAAGCTGGAGGGGCTGATCTGGATAACTTCGTCATCTCAACCTCAACAACACGTCGCAACAGAATGCTGTCCAGGTATAATATCAGCCAGAGTCACATGTCCAAGTTTTGTGAAAAAACCCCACAGTACGCTGCCTTACACTGGGATGGAAAGTTGCTCAAAGATGTCTCGGGCAGTGAACCTGGAAGTACCTCAGAGACTTTAGCTGTGCTAGTGTCTGGTCCACCTTCATACACTGAAGGAAAGTTATTGGGAGTACCTGTCATCGACAATTCTTCTGGCACAGCTCAGGCTGAGGCTTCAATGGATTTACTGGAGACATGGGAACTTACGGATAATGTTACTGCCCTTGTTTTTGACACTACATCCAGTAACAATGGAGTTCACAGAGGAGCTGCCAAACTGCTAGAGAAAATGCTGAACAAAAAGGTGTTTTATCTGGCCTGTCGACATCACATCCTGGAAATCCTAGTAGGAGCAGTTTGGGAGAAGCTGTTTGGGAAGGTGAAGGGGCCAGATAATCCCTGGTTTGAGCATCTGAAGGATGTTTGGACGGACTTGTCCAAGGAAAACCCAAAGATGCTGGCTATCAACAGCAAATGGCTGAAGGAAAAGAAGAAGAACAGTGAAGAAATACTCCAAGACATTCTAACAGCAGAAAGGCTTCCAAGAGCCGACTACAGGGAAATGGCTGAACTGACAGTCATTGTTCTTGGAGGAACGCCTCCTCGAGGTATTCACTGGAGTCGACCAGGCGCCATTCATCAGGCCAGATGGATGGCCAGAAACCTGTACTCCATGAAAATGCTGATGTTTGCAGATCAATTTGAGTACGACGAAGACACTGTATCAAAGCTGGAAAGACTCAACACCTTCCTTGCGCTGTTCTACACTCCTGTATGGATGATGTCAATGTCTGCTGCAGATGCTCCCGTGAATGATCTAAGTCTAATCCAGGACATGTTGAAGTACAAGAAAACTGACCCAGAGCTTGCTGATGCAGTACTTAATAAGATGGAAAACCACAAATGGTACCTGACGCAGGAAGTCGTGCCATTTGCCCTGTTCAGCAGTAGATTGAGTGACACATTGAAGCACGACATTGCTGCCCAGTTACATGCCACTGAGAAGCCAGACAGCTTCAGAACAGGAAAGCCTCTATTCCAGAGAGTCACAGCTAAGACCACCCTGGTTGATCTCATTGGCCCAGAATCACATTTCCTGCTGGACACACTGAACATTGGATCCGAGTGGCTTCTGGAACCTGTCACGTCTTGGCCACAGAATGAGGACAACAGAAAAGCGTTGGACTATGTAAGAATCTGAAAGCGGTGAATGACATTGCTGAACGTGGTGTCAAGATGATGAGCGACTTTGCAAATGTCACAACAACAGATGCCAAGCAAAGGGACTATCTCCTTCAAGCTGTGGAGTTCAACAGACGCCGCTTTGACAGCTTCAAGAAACAAACTCTCAACAACTGACTGTGTAAATGTCATTATGAAATTAATCATCATGTAATGCTTTCACTTCTTGATCGATTAGACTTGTGACAAAATGTTAATCTCAAATTTGTGTCATGAATAAGGCGCCTTGTCTGCCTTGAGTGTGAGAAAACGAATTTTGTGATATTTCTGAAATCTTTGTATGTACCAATGTGCCATTTCTTGTTCCAAGACCATCATAATTGTATAAGTTAGAAAGAGGATTAAAAACACTTTAATTTGGTGCCTATTTTGTTGCTCTATCTTGTTTAGATAAAAAGTTATAGTGCAAAACATGATTCAAGGGACCCCGGAACTGGTGCTTTTGGCCGATTTCAAGGCAGAAAACTTAAAGCTCCATGCGGCAATGCTTCCCAACAACCTAGGTCAAAATGGTTGTCATTTTCGGCCTTTTCAGGTCAAAAAGCATGGGAAAAAGTACAGAAACCTATGAAAATAAGAAAAAGTTGATTTTTGAACAGGGCTAACCCTGCATGGAACAAGGAACTTTTCTGGAAAAATAAAATTCACTATAGTCCGAATAACTACAGTGGATACCCCATAATTCGACACTTTTGTGGCTATACGTATACCTGCGTCGAATTAAGGGAATTTACGAATTAACCGAAATGTACGAAATGTGTCCTATAATTTGCACTTTCAGAAAATCTGTCACCCCTAATTCGCACTTTTTCGTTGCGCATTAGGGGTGACGAATTGTACCCTGTAATTCGCACTTTCATAAAACCTATTGCACTTTTTCGTACTCTCCAACATGTCAGAGCATGCGTAGGTGACCTGGCGGGGGTCGGACTAAGCATCGCGTTGGGAACTGTAGAGGGCCCACGTGGTATTTTCATACTATTTTTGGGTTAATTCTTTCACTGTGCGAAATTTTCTCCGCTATTTCGATTTCTTACTTTTCACTTCATTTGCATTTTTACGAATTTTTCTCCGCTATTTCGATTTCGTACCTTTTCCACTTCGCATTGTTTTGGAAAAAATGTGAAATTTTCTCAAATAATTCGTATTCCGAATGCTAATCGAATTAAAGCAAAACACAAATTATCGGGTTACGAAATAGGGGATATCCACTTTAATGATAAATGGAAAATACTAATTTTTTTTCTTGTTCATGATGGAAGCTAGTGACCCGTTGCCCACGTTGGGCTTCCATCATGAAAAAGAAAAACTTTAGTATTTGTCATTTACCATTACTTATTCGGACTATAGTGGATTTAATTCTCCCAGAAGAGTTCCTTGTTCCATGCACGGTCTGTGTGTGATATATATATATATATATATATATATATATATATATATATATATATATATATATATATCATACACCCCTGGAGTTTAGTGAATTGAAACCTCCAAGAGGGTATGATATTGTACTCCTGGATCGGAAGGACCGCCTCAATATCTTGCCCAACCATTGCCACAGAGCACACCGAACTCTCTGTTCATTTAAAAGTCACTGTGTATAGATTCTATGGTTGCCAAAGAAACACGTCGGTAGTTATGTTCTTATAAATCAAGTTAATGTTTTCAATCAGTTATAATGAATCAAATTTATCTTCACAAAAAGTTAATAATATGAAAATTTCTTTTATGTTACTGAGTACAGTAATAGTTTAATCTTAATTCTAAGATAATCAGATCTACGTTAAATGTTGCTTGAGCCTACTGCCTAACCTACAATCAGAGCTCCAAGCCCGAATTTCCGTATACACAACCGTAAAGCAATTTTCTAACGAGCTGAACTACCCGTCAGCCCGGAGATCCCTTCTAAGATGTTCAACCTCGTCCGTTCTGAATCTGTTTTTCCAAGCTTCAGGTTCTTATTGGTAATATTGAACGTATGAGTCAATTGCTAAGTCTACTGCCTATCCTACAGTCAGACTCCAATTGAAAACCCGTTAATCTTCAAATTCTCGTTAACGGGCTGAAAACCCGCCATTTCAGCCCGGAGACCCGTCTCCTTGGAATCTACTGTAAGGGCGCTGAGCCCCTTCTTATATATCAAAGGAACGGAACTTGCCTACGCCACCACGCTAGCGGTTGACGTCACCTGAGAATTTTGGAGAAGCTAGTGTCTCACAATCCATTGTGTCTTCCAGGTGCAATCAAGATCCGGCTGCGTCACTGGCGTGTGATTTCCGTTCGGGAGAAAATTAATCATACACTAGCGTGTGACTTATTGAATGAATGAAATTATATAAAAATAATTTACTTCGATGATAAATATACAGAAAATCAGCACGGACTCCGATCAAGAAAATCATGCCTATCACAACATATACAGCACTATAGCAACATCCTAGATGCACTGGAAGGCAATGAAAACTACGATGTCATACACGGATTTTGCTATAGCTTCCGACAAATGTGAGCATGGTATAATAGCACATAAAATTAAATATATGGGAATAACAGGCAAAGTGGATCTACAACTTCCTCAGAAAAGGTCTACAGTAGTGATGAAAGTCGGTATTGAAAATCGGTATTTATACCGGTATTGGACAAACGACACGATACCGATATCGTAATTATCGATACCGGGTTTTCGGTATTGAAGAACTGCCTATTGTCTTTATTGTGGGAGCAATCAGCAAATGTCAAGTTAACAAAGATGTTTTTTGTAGGATTTTGTGGCCAATGTGGGTAGAAATAATGATTTATCTTCATACATAACTTACACATGCAGTATATCTTTGAGGAGCGTCATTAGTTTATGTCACAATTTATCATTTGTTATAATATTATGTTATTGACGTTATATGACGCGTTCGGTGGAGAAGGGGCGAACGCCACAAAATTCGAAAAATGAGTTTTTTGTCGTATAATTATCCTTTAAAACCTTTGCTTTACCTATGCAAAAAATTAGATGTTAGTCTGCACTCTTTCACGGTAAAATTTAGGTTTTAATGTATCTCAGAGAAATTCACTCCGCATCATTGCTTCACATTGAACACATCTATCTACTTTCTGGTCACTCGACAATGCCCTGTGATGCTCAATTTGGAAAATTGAACAAAATATAAAAAATAATTACAGCAATATTATTTACACCAAAAAAGATTATGTTACGGCCATAACTACAGCCGTTTCGCAGCGCTTCCTAGTTGTAGAAATGAAACAGGCTGATTTTCTCGATTTTGACGTCCTAAAACGTGCATTGTCATTAGGAAATCAACAACTACTAAATTTACAGATGCAAGAAAGTTAATATTTGACTTTCAACACAAAGAAGGCTACGTAATATCTACTGCATACCGCACAACCCCAGATAATAGCCATCCCGTCAGACTGCAGAAAGGGAAAAAATCCTACAGTGTCAGTTTATTCAATCTAGCCCAGCAGACACTGCAAACAAAGTATTCCCAATTGCTGCTAATAACTAAGGAAAAAATAAAAGATCTCAAAGAATTATCAGACCTAATGCCTGCAACTGCAGTGAACTACTATACAAGATTGTTAAAGGAACTGGAAGAAACCGAAACAGTTGAAGCAGGTAATACAACATTCGACGAAGAGGACCAAATAATGGATTACGCCAGTTAACATCAGAAGCTATCAGTAAATAATATTGTAAAATTTCTTGGCGTTTTATTATATCGACATATTACACAACAATATTTTATTCAAATATGTGTTCAAATTCATACAACATTTCAATAAACCGGAAAAATACAAAGGTTTAAAGTTTACAAACTTTAACTGCATTTTGTGGCATAATTCGAAAATGTTGCGTTCGCCCCTTCTCCACCGAACGCGTCATATGATGTGTCCCTTTTCTGAAAAGGGAAACTATCATCCAGAACTCTCGCCTTAAACATTTGAAATCATATAAATACGTATTGAAACGTTCAAAAACGTTTTTACACGATTCCAAAACCAGCGTTGCTTTTTCAGATTCGTTATTGAGTTCATTCAGATTTCGAATTTCGTACTAGACGCTTGCAGTGGTTGATTGATGAGCATATTTCACAAGTTAAATTTTGTAATTTTGTTACGTGCGCATTGCAATCTTGTGATATGGGAATAAACTATTTCTTACTTTAAATAATATACCCCTTCGAATCTATTACAAGAATGTCAAAAAAATCAATCGTGTGAAATTATTTTATTAAGAAAAATAAAGACGAAGCCTAATGTTCAAAGTGTGGAAAAGTTATAAAGTGCAGTGGGGACTCCTCAACTAGTGGATTATCTGTTCATTTGAAAACAATTCATAATATAAATGTTGCTGAAATCAAGATAGGTGAAAATCAACAACATAAAAATCAAAAAACTTTGGATATTAACAAAAAATCTATTGAAGAAGAAATTGCAAAACTTGCATGTGTTGATGGATTTAACTTCCGCTCTATTGCCACAAGTGAATTCAGTCAAGAGAGTTTAGCTAAAAATAAATATGATAAGCCTCATCCAACTTCACATTCAGGTTTCGAACATATGGTAATTAGATTTCATGAAAGAAAGAAGGCTGAATTGATAGATCACTTTGGGAAATTAGTGAGTAAAGGAGTTCGATTTTCTATAACCCTTGATGAATATATCTCATTTCAAAACCAAAATAAGAAATAAATATGCAAAATTATTAATAAACTTTTTTTTTTAAATGTTATTTTTTCCTTTTACCTTTGGTTATCTGATATACTTAATCATTATAGATAGTCCTTCCTTTTTCCGGCCTTTCCCTAGGAGCTGCTGTTCAAACTTTTTTCAATGAATGGTATTTTCCTTTGGTGTCGGTGACAGAATTTAAAAAGTAACTTCAGTTTTTATTGTTGTTAATGTGGTGAGTACTACAGATCCTGCAGGCTTGTGGGAGGGTTGGCACTTGGCAGGGTGACACCAAAAAAATCATTATAAATTATTATCTGCATAAAACCGGTATCAACACCGGTATCAGTAAAATAATTGTTCAAATACCGGTATTAAAAATTGTTGGTATTATTTCATCCCTAGTCTACAGGTCGCCAAAATTCAAGGTATCTCATCATCAGAATCGGAAGTACGCAGCTCAGTAGCACAAGGTACAGTACTGGCCCCACTCCTGTTTATTATCATGCTAACAGACATAGACAGTGGAGTAAACAGCAACAGTAGAGAAACATCGTCTGCAGACGATACAAACACCAGCAGAAAAATCAGCGATGCAAATGAAGTGGAGGCCTTGCAGAGGGACACGAACAAAATATACAAATGGTCAGAATACAGCAATATGACATTTAACACCGAGAAATTTCAGCTTTTGAGATATGGTAGAAATGAGGAACTTAAACAGACTGCATATTATGCTCCAGATTGACAGGAAATTCAAAGAACCACGAATGCGATCGATTTGTGGGTGACAATGACCGATGATTCAAAATTCGAAACACAAAATCAGATAGCGATAAATAAAGCAAAAAGATTCGCAGGACAGGTAATAAGAACGTTGAAAAGAAGGGACAGGACAATAATGATTCCCCTGCTAAAAACACTGATTATACCAAAACTTCAATACTGTTCAGTTTTGACGTCCCCATATAAAAAGGAAAAACTAATAGACTAGAAGAAACTCAGAGACATTTCACAGCCAAGATTGATGCCTGCAAAGACCTCAACTACTGGGAAAGACTATGTAAACTAAGTCTGTACTCCCTGGAGAGAAGAAGAGAGAAGTACATCATAACCTACATATGGAAAATGATCGAAAAATTGGTACCAGATCTCAAACTAAACCCAATTACCATTCAAACAACACTGGAAAATAGGAAAGGCAGAATGTGCAGTGTTCCCAAATTAAAGACCTGACAAAGGACCTCTTCAACACTAAATGAAAATAGATTGGTTGTCAGGGAGCCAAGACTTTTTAACCAGCTTCTAAAGGACCTCAGAAACGTTACAGTGATCAAAGTTGAAGTCTTCAAGAGAAGACTAGATGCCTGGCTCAGGACGGTACCAGATGAGCAGGGTGTACCTGGCTATGTGTGGTGGATAACGCAAGAAAGCAACTCACTCCTCCACCAAGCCAGGCCTAGAGGCGTGGACACCAACTTGACCTTTGTATGAAGAAAACCAACATACGGAACATCAACGAGGTCAACAAGGTCAGAAACAGTATACATATTAAAATATACATACTGAAACCAATGCGAAAAAGTACAGTATATACACAAAACTCTCTGAGTATATCTTAATGTCTCATGGCCAAGTAGGTAACCTGGCGGCTCACAAATTTCAAATCTTCAGTGACATTGGTTCGAATCTTACCGAGGTAAGGTAGATATATTAAAACTTAAGTTGCTGTTAGTATGTCGTTCTCTGATTAACATAAAATTAATATGCATGTACATTGTACACTCGTAATGAAGATAAACTGAAATGGTATTTAAATGATATTTTCTCCAATAGATGACACCACCCCGAAAAGTATTTCATCAAGCATTGAATTTTGATGAAAATACTGTCATCACCTGAGGGCACTTGTTCGATAAAAGAATTTCCCACATCTTGATGAAAATTCTAGTCTTAGATTTTAAAATATTTATTTAGCTGCCGCTAAATATCTTGTTTTTAATTTTTAATTTTTAACGCCAAATGTTTTTTGTGTTATTCTTGTCCTATTATAAGGTTTATTACTATGCAAAAAAAAAAAAAAAGAGTTGCCATTTTGCAGGATGTACTTTTCAGACTAGTAATACATGGGGTGGGTACCCACTTACCTTTATCTTTTACATATAATTTTTCTGACATTTTGTTTTATACTTCAAGTGTGATGGCAGAAATGATCATATTTTACATAAAGTTTATATTAACACAGCATATTAAAATGTATGTTATAAAGTTTCAAAACTAAAGAAAGTTTGAAGCATAAAATATTGAAAATTTTGCATAACTCGTTGAGTAGCTATACAACTTTATTTAAAAGTAGCTGGGAGATATTTCATTATATTTGATGCTTATCTCGAGTTTAGATTTTTGGATTTTCGGATTCATAAATCATAGAACTTAGTTTTGAATACGATATTATCTTAAAGTAATCTTCGATACTCTTGTCAGATAGATTCAAGTTCATAAGGAATTGGCACTGAGTTATAAAACTGATATTTTCAAATAATATTTTTTGGTACTTGTGGGTTATCTGTCGCCACTTTTTAATATTTTTTTATTTATTTATTTTTATATATTAAGAGAAGAGGATTCTTTATACTGTACGGCATTGACGATTGGTTAGGTTAAGTCGTGCTAGTTTGGTTAAATACCGTTTTATTTAACCAAACTAGCACGACTTAACCTAACCAATCGTCAATGCCGTAAGGTATAAAGAATCCTCTTCTCTTAATATATAAAAATAACTAAATAAAAAAAATATTAAAAAGTTTTTATTTAACCAAACTAGCACGACTTAACCTAACCAATCGTCAATGCCGTACAGTATAAAGAATCCTCTTCTCTTAATATATAAAAATAAATAAATAAAAAAATATTAAAAAGTGGCGACAGATAACCCACAAGTACCTATTTTTTATTTTGTTGATTTTTAACATTCTTAAAATTTGGTACTATAAATTAAAATAATTTACATTTATTGATGTAATTTTTAATTAAATGTAAATATTTTTAACTGGGAAGTTGGTAATTCTAATCATTATTAATTAAAATTATACAGGGTGTCCCACAAGTCCGGCATCATAGGAAAAATAAAAAAAAAGGCAAAACAAAAGCTTTTATTTACAGAACGTGCTCAATATGGCCACCATTGTTTTCAATACACAAATTCAGACGTGATACCCAGTCAGCAAGCACACGGTGAATGATGTCAGGAGTAATGGTGTTACATGCCCCAATAATGCGCTGCCGCAAATGTTCAACACTCCTAATTTTCTCTGCGTATACCAGCGCTTTCAAGTGGCCCCAGAGATAAAAATCTAGTGGCGTGAGATCCGGGCTTCTAGCTGGCCATTCCACAGGCCCTCCACGTCCTATCCAATGACCAGGGAATTGTTGGTACAGGTATTCCCTTACTTGGGTGCTGTAATGTGCAGGAGCGCTGTCTTGCTGGAACCATGTTGGGAAATTTCCTTCTTCGTTCAAGACACTGAGAAATGCTTCTTCCTTGAGCATACGTAGGTAGGTGCCTCCAGTGACATGTTCATCGAAAAAGAGGGGGCCTATGATGCGATCCTTCCAAATGCCACACAATACCATCACCCGAGATGCACCTTGTTCCTTTGAAGAGGTATACCAGCAGGCCTGGATTAACCATTAAGCAAAATAAGCACGTGCTTAGGGCACCAAGGGAAGGGGGCACCACAGAGTTTTAATAAAATAAAATTAATAAATAAAATTAAAAAACAGGTTATATTTAATATAGTTGTGGGGTCTGGCCTGGGGGATGGCCTGGAAGAAAACTGAATTTTTAATCTATTATTTCACATTCAGCACTTATTGAGTCTTAATGTCTTGTCAGTTAGACAATGGAAGGGTCGAGGGGGAACCATTGTTGGGCTGTGCTTAGGGCATCAGTTGGCCTTAATCCGGCCCTGTATACCAGTGAGGGTTGTTTTGAGACCAGTAGCCGGTGTTCTGTCGATTTACCTCACCATTTCCATAAAAAACAGCCTCGTCACTGAACAGAATGGTGGACGGGAAATTGGCATCCCGAGCATATTGTTCCGTAGCCCATTCACAAAATTCCATCCGCCGGTCGGGATCATCTTCGCTTAATTTCTGTAGGATCTGAAGTTTATATGGATGCCATTTGTGAGCCTGAAGAATGCGATGGATGCTACTTTTCGCAATCCTGTCTCGGCGGATAATCGCCGAAGAGACTTATTGGGACTTCTGTTAAAATGAGCCAGGATAGCAGTCGCTGTATCATCGTCAGTGGACCTCCTTGAAGGTCCACTGCGTGGTTTATATTCTATGGATCCTGTTTCCTTAAACTTTGCAACAAGTCTGCTAACACAACTCTGTGTTATTGGCTCGCGGTCTGGATGCAGTCTGTTAAATTCAGCAGCGGCCTCTCTTTGACTCCGATTTCCTATGAGTAGAATTATCTGGATTCGTTCTTCCTTGCTCACAGACATTATGGCCTGTAGCAAGAGAAAAATATGAATTATGGTTTGTAGAAATAGAAAAATATGAATTTCTCCTATGATGCCGGACTTATGAGACACCCTGTAGTTATCAACACTTATAGACAGTATATGCTAGGTGTAGTGTATATATAATGCACCTTTGATTGAGTGAGTGATTGTAAAGTAAATAATTACTTAGAAATTGAAAAGGTTGTAAAACTTATATTCACTTACAAATATTTGAATACAAAACTTGTTTTCGAAAACTACAGTAAATGGGACAGAAAAAATTATTTTTTGTTTTTAAAGCATTTTTTTCTTTTTCATTCGTAAATTAAAAAAGTGCAGATTAAATTAAGATGTAAAATAAATTTGTTCTCGTCAGATTTTCTTTTATTATTTTCTTCACGACAGGCCTTACCAAGGCAGGAGTGAGCAGTGCGGCCGCCCAGGGGGCGCCAAATTGTTGGTTTTAGAGCTGCACATAAAATGAAATTTGGATTTTTAATTAATTATCTATTATGTATTATGCATTAATTATGTATTATGTATTGTTCATGTATTATGCATTAATTATGTATTATGCATTAATTATGTATTGTTCATGTATTATGCATTAATTATGTATTATGTATTGTTTATGTATTATGCATTAATTATGTATTATGTATTGTTTATGAGTAGTATGGGTGCAAAAGGAGAGCGTGCAATGCAATTGCAAATGTTGATCAATGTTTCAAAGGAAATGTTGCAAGAGGCTATACAACAAGGGGGAGTGGGAGTGTTGCAGGAGGTTATGCAACAAGGGGTTATACAACTATGGGGGGGGTTATCCCCCAAGTTGCAATGAACTCCCCCAGCTTGCTGGGGGAGACCTCTTTGGGGGAGAAGTTGGGACGGCTTCACCCTCCAAAGGGGTATACCTAACCTAAGAGAGAGAGAGAGAGGAGGAGAGAGGAGTGTTCGCTTGGCAGGAGCCAAGCACATATTGTGACTTCATCCCAGCGCTTGTTGTCTTATAAGCCCCTAATCAGCCAGTTGGCGTAGAAGCCAGTGCCTCTAGGCATTATCAGCCAGTTGGCGCAGTGTACACTTCGTTTGGACAAATGCACGTACACTCTCGCCTATACGCCCATAAAATATCACACACACACAACTATATGCGCGATTATATGCGCCGGGTTCGAGACCCGGTGACTGCGCGTCCTTCCACGGTTTAGATAAATAGGAACCCTGGGTATCCTAGTGGTTGCTGGTTAAGCTGTAGGTCTAAGGTGGAGTGTAAACATCCTTCCACACAAATTGGTGGTAGATAAATGGGAAACCAGGGTATCCTAGTGGCTAATACGCAGGGCTCCCCGTTAAACTGTATTGCAAGACGCGGTCATGTTTGTCTGTTTATCTGTTTGTTTATTTCCCCCCTCTCTCTCAATATATATTTATTATATATATATTTTTATATATATTTCCCCGTTAAACAGTAGTTCTATGGTGGATTGTGAACACCCTTCCACGGCTGGTAGATAAATGGAAACTCTGTGTATCCTAGTGGTTGTTGGTTAAGCTGTAGGTCTAAGGTGGAGTGTAAAGCTTGACCTCGTCAGAATGAACAATTCGGGCTGAAGCCATCGAAAGCAAAGGAGAGCCTATATATGTACAGTTCTGGAAAAAAGTTAATCTAAAAAATTCAGAAAACTATAAAAATTGGTACAAGAAGTGTGCACAAAAGATCCAAAATTTATAATTAGCAATCACGTCAATTGCATTAACTCTCACTCTCTCTCATTCTCTCTCTCTCGGGCTAACTTGAATTGGATATTAAGGTCTTTTTCATCTGTAACTTCTCCAAATTAAAAATAAAACAGACAAATGATACACATAGCATTAAAATGAAGGTGAAAATGTACAGCACAAATGAATACGTATAAAGGAAATATGGAGATAAAGGAGAGAAATGAGGAAAAGAAGAAAGGCAAAGGCGATATAAACAAAAACCTACCTAAACAAATCCTCATTAAACGATGTAAATAGCTGAAAAATAGGACATAAATATTTATGGAAAAAAAAATATATATACACACACACACATATATATATATATATATATATATATATATATATATATATATACACAAGTATATTAAACATCGTTCTGAAAATTGTGGAGTTTAGTGGCGATAGTTTGGCGGAAGTGATAATAGATAATATCGATTTTAAAATTCCAATAAATAAACTTCTTTTCGCAGGAGTTTATTTCGAGCTCATAAACTTTGAGGGTTAATGAACGCATCCACCACCCATCTCTGTTACTTTTTTAAAATTTATTTTACGAGATTGTATCGTGCGCTAGCTCAGGACACCATAAACTTTACAACTACGATCGTTCACGGCCACTTAACTTTTAAAAATTATCTTCCAGTTTCTGACGAATTATTTTTCAGAGGAAATAATAAATATTCCGAATCTATTTTAGATGGGGTACAAATTTATTTTCCAACCTCGTTAAGCCCCTCATATAATTGGAAGTTTATTATATGTTCAAATCTCCCTTCCCCCACCCTTCTCAGTGGCGCCCCAGAATACAAGATTTATTTCCAAACAAAGCGATTCTCTCTCTCTACGAATGGGTATATCTGACACGCCCCATATTTCACAGGAAAGCCAATCACAAACCAGTGGGTGGATCCCCAGGACCTCTGGTTGGTTGACGGCATCACTCACACGTTGTGGCCCATCCAATTTTCACCGATAGCCAATAGGAAACTCGCGAATCGGGTATTGTGGGATGTTCACAATTACGACCAGTCTATAAAAGGGGGCATTTTCATCACAGGCTTCCAATTCAGTTGTTTTTATCGAACAGTGCTTTTGAAATACCTCGCCATGAGCCAATCGCCGCAGCTCTACCCAGGGCCGGATAAAGGCCAACTGATGCCCTAAGCATGCCCAACAATGGTTCCCCCTCGACCCTTCCATTGTCTAACTGACAAGACATTAAGACTCAATAAGTGCTGAATGTGAGATAATAGATTAAAAATTCAGTTTTCTTCCAGGCCATCCCACAGGCCAGACCCCACAACTATATTAAATATAACCTGTTTTTTAATTTTATTTATTAATTTTATTTTATTAAAACTCTGTGGTGCCCCCTTCCCTTGGTGCCCTAAGCACGTGCTTATTTTGCTTAATGGTTAATCCAGGCCTGGCTCTACCTCTCTCTGGATTTGTTTGAAGACGGGGATGCATCATCGCTGTCTACAATTTATCTTTTCACCGCTGTAGACCAGAATGAACTTCTATCCATGCAGAGTGTTGCAGAAATTTCTGAAGGCGTGAACGATTTTCCCGCTAACGACTTCACAGAGATGTAAGTAATTACGTAATAATTTGATTATATACAACGTTTCATTCATTGCAAGTATTATAATTTTTAAAAATCGTAATAAAACGATGTGAAAGGATATCAGCCCAGAGGTCGAGGCTCGGTCTCTACTATATATATATATATATATATATATATGTGTGTGTGTGTGTGGGTTTTGGTGAAAAACAATAGATTCTTAATTAATGTCCATTCTCTGTCGCCTTCGTGATTATTTCGGATATATATATATATATATATATATATATATATATATATATATATATATATATATATATATAGCGGACAAATGAGACGTTTGCAATCATCTTTGCAACTTTCAGCAACATGCCGTCAACAATGCAATATAACTCATCAAACCAAACTCAACAAAGATGACGTCATACCAAGCGAACAAAAGATGACGTCACAGTGCGGGAACCTCAAGATGAGCGTCGCAGTGCTTTCGCTCTTCGAAGGCAATCAGTGACCCACGAGCTACCACCATGTGAACGTCATTCGTGCAAGGCCCCATTGGCCTTTTAATATCACTCAATTAACTTTATATGTATAAAGAATCTAGCAATCTGTCGCGCGTTATTAATTGTCATATTGTAAGCATCAATTCAAGTGTACACATTACCACTATTTACAATGTAAACAATCAACAATTCAGTCTCATTCTTAAATCATTCGAATCAATTTATTTTGTATTAAAATAAACGGAAGAAAACTGAATCTATCATCAACCTAATTAATAACTTAATTAATAACATTATTTGATCTGCAAAGATCTGGTGACCTCAGCCTAAGCATTTATCATTAACAATCAATCATTATCAATCAATTAACCATTATCATCTTTATTATTATAGTGCTATAAACCTTACCCTATAAATTGGTGTAACTCTGGAGTGACTCGAACTTATTTTACGTTATTTATTCACAGTAATCCTTGTGCTTAGCTATTACTGACCATTTCATTTTCTGCAGCCATATCAAATAATTTCTATGTACATACGGTATTCATAAATTCAGTGAAATTAATTAGGCCTACTTGCAAACAGTGATATTCGTTTCGCGCGGTACTTTATTAACTAATGCCGTACTGCCTCGCAGTCATGTGCCGCGGCACAATCACCGCAACTTTCAAATTCCTGAGTGCGTCCCCCTGAGTCGAGTCTCACTGCCTCCTGACGGCAGGGGCGCGGCGACCCCTTGGAGAAGCCACCACTGGCATTGGGTCCTGCTCCGCCGTCAAACGGATCGTGGAGAGACTCACCGAGCATCTCAGGATAACACTCAAATCCCTCCCAGCGCTGCAGTCAGTCTTTTAATATCACTCAATTAACTTTATATGTATAAAGAATCTATCAATCTGTCGCGCGTTATTAATTGTCATATTGTAAGCATCAATTCAAGTGTACACATTACCAGTATTTACAATGTAAACAATCAACAATTCAGTCGCATTCTTAAATCATTGAATCAATTTATTTTGTAGTAAAATAAACGGAAGAAAACTGAATCTATCAATCAACCTAATTAATAACTTAATTAATAACATTATTTGATCTGCAAAGATCTAGTGACCTCAGCCTAAGCATTTATCATTAACAATCAATCATTATCAATCAATTAACCATTATCAATTAACCATTATCATCTTTATTATTATAGTGCTAAAAACCTTACCCTATATATATATATATATATATATATATATATATATATACACGGTGTGGTTGTAATAACACACTTCTACTCACATTTTATCGTAATTTACAGAAAGTTCTACAGATAGGATTTTAGAATTATTAAAAACTTTTGAGAATTGCCTGCGGACCCGAGATCGAGACCCGGTGCAGGCAGACGATACGTAACACACCCCTCTAATCAATAACGTTATTTAGACAGCGAAATTTATTAATTGAAAGTGAAATTTTATTACACGCATGTTACTGATAAATTTATAGAAAGTTCTACAGTAGGATTTTAGAAATATTAAAATCTTTTAAGATTACACGGTGCTTACTTTTGAAACATGTCAGGATATCTGCTTTGTGACTATAATTTACCAGGTATCCTAATCATCATTTTCTCTTATTGGAACTCTTTACTTAAACTTTAATTTAATTTAAATTTGGACGTATATGTCAACAACCCGATGTGTAGTACACTCAGCTAATCTTCCTTTTGAACTGTAAATTAGTGTACTTGTAACGCCTTGCAGCTATCTCTCTCTCTCTTTCTCTTCATATATATAATATATATATATATATATATATATATATATATATATTCTTAATTAATGTCCATTCTCTGTCGCCTTCGTGATTATATATTTACGTGATTATATATTTTCGTGATTATATAATTTCGTGATTATATATTTACGGTGTGGTTGTAATAACACACTTCTATTTATCGTAAATGTTTCATTAGCGGGTATCCTCAATTATAGCCTAGTTTGTATTAGCACTGAGCTATGATTTTTGAACACAATTCGATTTATGAAAAAATGGACTTTAATTAAAAAGAATCAGTATGAACTAATCATGTTAATTTCTCGTTAAAGGACCGATACCAAAATCGAACATGTTATAGCAACTTTTCGTTTTGATGAAAGGGGACTAAATGACTTGGATATTTTACCGCGTAGCCCGCCCATGGGCCTGAATACAGTAGTCGAAGTATTAGCTTACATCCGGTCCAACGAATGCCAGGTCATCGATGAACTAATGTAATTTTTTTGGGGGTTAAGACCAAAACACATTGTATTTTCATTTGATTTATTAAATGGTAGAAAACATGTACAAAGCGGCTTACACAACTAGCGTCCATTAAATAATCCTTAATGGAGACATTTTACAGTTATAAATATATATACACCCTTAGAATATATACAGGGTGTCCCATAAGTCTGGAACCATAGGGTAAAATAAGTAATTCATGTTTTTCCGTTTATGCAAGTGCCCATGATGTCTTTGAGTAAGGAAGAACGCATCCAGTAATTCTGCTCGGAGGAAGTCGGAGTCAGAGGGAAGTCGCTGAGGTATTTTAGAGATTGCATCTGGACCGCGCGCCGATAACACACAGCTGTGTCGGCAAACTTGTAGCAAAGTTCAGGGAAACGGGATCCATAGGAGATAAACCACGCAGTGGACCTTCAACGACATCCATCGACGATGATACAGCCGCTACCATCCTCGCTCGTTTCCGTTTCACAAATAGTCCCTAAAAGTCTCTTTGGCATTTTTATTGCCGTTTTTATCATTTTTCCCTATGGTTCCAGACTTACGGGACACCCTGTATATACAAATATATATACACCTTTACACAATATAGTTACAAATATATAAACACCTTTACACAACACAATGAGTGCGAACATATGGGAACCTTTTTTTTATTTGTCTGCATACCGTTTCATCATTCATTTTAGTGTCGCACAAATCTAATAATTTTAAAAAATTTATAAATCCCTTCCCACGTGACATGTGCAGGTGAAATGAAAGGCAATACATGCCACAAGTATTACTAAAATATCTTGGAGGCGGTAAGGATTACAGACAATTTCATGGACATGTATCTGTTCGATAAATTTTACAATAACAGGGTCACCCCAGGGTTGAGTACCGAGTGAATCAAAATAGTACATTCTTTCCCTATTTTTAAAATAGATTGCAAACCATGAACCCCTCACCCCCACAATGTCGGTGTTCACGATAATCCCATACCAATCTCTCGTAGTTGGCAATTTCAATATTTCATTCTTCGCAAACACGCCGATAAATTTGGAGCGTGTGATTCGGTCACTTTTCATTACTCTCTGGAGTGTATTCGCGTCCATTTTAAAAGTCTGTGACCACGTTCCTGAAACGTCAACTTCTATTAGAGCCTGTGATTCGAGGTACACGAGTACCTAATAGGCGCGTCTATAGGGTTGGCAAATTCCAACCTGACTGAGATGTTCCCACTCTTGTTGTGGACTTAAGTGTGTGTTTACAGCAGACAAGTCAGGGGTAATATAATGAATAAAGGTTAAATTCTTCCACAAATTCTTTCTGCGTTACGCCAAACCCAAGCTCGTCACAGGCGCCGGCATTATGAGCAAGACTACTATAAGCTCTCGCGCAGAGCGGGAACACAGCGTCTGATGAGTAATCAGCAATCATAGGCCCCCCAATGCGACGCCATTTACGTATAGAGTTATATTTTTAAGGCCGAAATTCTCGAATTTAAAGGCGCTCTTTTTATATTTTCCATTCGTCGAAGCGTGATCCTGCATTCCAATTAATATCCTTTTAGGTAGAACTCCCAGGGCCACGTTTTCTAGCTGCTTCGAGGCCAACCCGGCGGGCACCGTGTATAGTTTGATCTGTACTCTGTTAATTGGGTATTTTACTGTTGCGTGTATTAAATTTTTTTCAATTTCTACATATTTCGGGAACTTAATTTCACTCGCGTACAGTAAATATTCTCCATGATGTGAATCACAACGGGTTTTGCGCCCTCTTCTTGATCAGCCCAGATTTATGATCTCAGGACTCGTGCGGTTGAGCTTTAGTTTCAGGTCGACGCCGTTCATAAGCAGTTTCTCCTGGAACGTGAAGTCTGTATGAAGACGCCCAAAACACTCGTATATCTTTTTTTAGAATTTTTAAATTTATCCTTTATACTACTTCATCTTTAGTCTGATAATAGCCCTCGGCGGTTAAAAAGGTGTCCTTCGCTTCTTTTGAAAAGTTGAGGACATTTTCCAGATAGGCTCGTAGGTGATAATACCCGTTCCTGCCGAGATGTTAACCTGATTTAAATACACCTCACACTGGCTGAATATGGAGTGTAGAAAGTTGGTTTCAGGTATGCAGAGTAACTATCATCGCAGTCCGTTCCATCTGAATGGCTATACGCAGTTTAGCGTACATGTGCATGCAGCTCGGGTCAAAAAAGTAAGGGCCTGAGCTGGGTATCACGAATTCTATAGGGGCACTCGGAACTAATTGTGTTTAATGGGTTAATTGTAATAAAGTCGCTATGCTCAATAGAGACCTGAGTAGGGGCATATCAAAGAGGGACAGTTCCGATTTACAGCATTGTGAACTACACGGATGGATGAAACGCGCCATGACGAGTCAGAAATAGTACCACCTCTCTCGACAACTAGTAATCAGCCTATGATTCGTGAGAGTAGTGTCCTCAGCTTATATCAGTTAAAAAAATGATCAGCCATAGGCTTCATACGCTTAGAGCACTTCTTTTTTGATGTCCTTTTACGTTTAGCGCCACGTGTTGGTAACCCCTTCTTCCTGACAGCCCTCCTTCCGCCACCACGCATTTTTCTCTTTGCATCTTTGATGATTTTCCCGTGTACGTTTTAAATGTTTTTTTAGAGCTTCTTTAGGTTTAGTTCCACCCATTATGTCTTCTACCGCGTTAAAACCTGATTGTAACGCCTTCCTCCCGAGGTATCTAGCCCCCTCTTCAACAGTGGGACAGCGGTGCGTAGTATGGTTGAAAAAATGGATCCAACCCACTCCCACGCTGATATCTCACCCCTCGATAGACTGTGAAAGCCTTCGGTCATTATAACTGAATGCGACGAAAGTGTAGCTTCACTGTTAAGCTCCCATCACCGAATGGGAAATTTTTTCCCTCAATCGTTCTTATATATATCGAGATATTGGTTAATAGATTAGTCGCAACATTCACATAATGGGGCTTGTCATATGTAATGCTCAAACTTTTCCCTCTATGGTTGGGGATGTGTGCAATGCGCAGCAGGCGCCTGGGTGTCCCCAACAAATTGATGCCTACGATATTGCTGTAAATATAGCACATGTCTGGGGATGGGCAGCTTTCCCAATTTCTCCATCTTCAACTGATACATTAAGCTGGACAAGTCATTTGTGCCTCGTGAAAGGTATCTCTTTGGAGAGCTGCACTATATCGCCCTCGGCCACAATTGTGAACAGCTCTTTATCTTTAATATTTCTACTAAGCGTTGATTTTAACTTCAATGTGCGTGCAGGCGTGTCTATGTTTACGACTTCAAAAAGTAAATCGTTTGTCAGGTACGACTTTTCAAGACTCTTGTTTAACCCCGTCACAATGTCCATGGCTGTGTCATAATGACCGATTCCTAGCGTTACATTTGTACTATAGTACTGTACCTCACCGAACAGGACTGATCGCATAGTGTTGTCTAAGGTTATGCCTATTTTTCACACTCATCGATCTTCTAAGGATCAGAAATATGATCTGATCATTTTCAAGAGTTAAAAATTTGGTGGCTAACTGGAGTTCACATAAACCACCTCATACGAATCACGCTCCAATTCAATGGGTCCGTGGAGTTCTGTCACAAAGTTGGCCAGGGTGTTGTTAGGATGTACAGACAGGAGAAGAGGACGGGAGTGTGACATAGAAGTGGTTAGGCGCCATGTTGCATACTATTTAAGCTTCATTATTGCAGCAGCTTTTATATAGGTGTTGAAGCTTTCTGGGTAACCCAGCCATTTCACCAGGTACATTTTTCTCTTTCCTGAACCTTTGCTGCCTAAATTTTTTCAATTTTAAACACATTTTTCCTAAATTAAATGTCACTTTCTGCAACTCCTCGCGGTAAAAGCCTCCTGCGATTTCTTCCCATTCAAATCTTCAACGTAATACATCATTATCTCGCCTTTAGGTCTCATAGCACTAACTTTAAAAATCTCACGTGTCCATCCTTGCTCAAATCCCTTCGCGAATTTATTTCCCGAACGTGATAGCCTTACATAATCATTGATTTTGAAATGTGTAGAGTGTGGTGGCGGTGCTCCATCTCTTCTCACCTCTGGCGCGTACCTCTTTCTAAAACTTCGTTGGTGTTGTGCCAATCGACGGTGGTGTGAACGGTTGTATGACGACGCCAATGACCCCAGAATGTTTATATATCTGTATGTGTTTTTATGTGTAAAATAGCGATGCATGCGTTCCTTTATGGTACGTTGAACTCTTTCAGCTAAAGAGGCCTTATGTATAGAACTGCTAGTGTAGTAACTGATATTAAACTCTGTCAGCATGTTCTGAAAAGCGCGGCCTATAAATTCTTTCCCCATATCCGTACAAAAATAGCCAGGAACCCTATCTTCTTTTAACATCAACGTTTTGGTAGCTTTAGCAACTGTTTCAGGCGATTTATTTTTCAGGGAATTAGCCACAGATATCTAGAGAATACATCTATTATGAATAGGATGTAGCGGTATCCGTCATTATACACTGAATATCTTTGCATGTCTGTTAAATCCGCTTGCCAAATAGAGTCAATCGAAGCCGCTGTTGTCTTGGCCGTTTTAAACCTTTTTCTCACCGGCTTATGAAGTGTATAAGCATCCTGCTCCCGCAAAACCTCTCAACATTTTTTTCCCTACTCCGTAAACACCTCTGTACAGTCTATTAACGCCACCATAGGAGGCGGGGTTAGAAATCATAATAGCGTTTACTTATATGTTAGCCATTTGCGTATTTTAGAGACACGTGGATAAGGTTGGCCGTTTGTTCTCTTCTTTCTCCTCTTCAGAGACGCTACTGCGGGGGCGATGGCGTACTCAGTTGTGACACATGCGAGACTTGATCCAAGTCTTTTAACCTATTCAGATTACCTATCAATGTTTTGGGGACATTTATTTGTTGTAGTCTTGCTTTAATATGCTTCCATCCTGTTGGTGAGGGCCTGTCCCACTTTCTCACCAGATCATGAACAATGTCAACGATATTCCTTCAACAATGACCTCGCCTGTATCGGCCCACTGTATGATGGGGTCCTCACTCAATAGATTATAAAGACTTAAGCCTTTATTCCTCAATTATGTGGGAGACTACTTTTTAATACATGTTCGAGTGTTGCGTTCCGTTATTCTTTGGTTGGTCATCTCTAACGTCGGGCCCAGGTCTATGTCGCCATGCTCAGCGTTGCTCCGCTGTGCCTAATAACCACGGGGAGCTCTGTAGGATTCTTATAATCTTCGTACTCATGAAGAAATTTCTGCAAAGCCTCTTGGTACAAGATCCTTTTCTCATCAGGTGACTTTTCACTGTTTAATAGGGCTAGCAACTCGCTTTCCATTCTTTTAAGCCTGCTTTTACGGGTTCTAACCGTGTCTGGAATCTTTGAACTTTGCAATGAAGCATACACCTGTGCGGAGTCACTACCACTTTCTTCATTATGTTAATCTAGTCAGTAAAAGTCCCAAAACTAAAAAAAAGATGGGGACGAATGATCCCCCTCTTTGTACAATAATTCGCTTTTTCCTACCCAAAGTGTGACTTTTACAATCGTTGATATATTTTTATTAATTCACGATATTTCTTCAGCCTATTTGTCATTCTGGAATATACACCGTTTCAGGATCGTTTGGGAATATATTCGTTCTTCGAAGCACCCTAAACGTGTTTCGCCGGTGAAGGTCACAAAGCAAATATCTGTAACGCTGACTTGTTGCTTCTTTATAAACCTACAAAAACTCCTTACGCTGATTCGGGAACATTTGATTGGCTAATACCCCAATTTGTGACACATCTCTACGTTGTGCGAATAAGACTAGATATTGTGTATTTAACGACACATCGCGCATGTATCTATTTTTGAAAAATAGATTCTGATTGATGAAGAATATGCTTATGTTAAGATGACGGGAGAACACTGTAAATGTCTCGGCAAACGTTTTATCCATTTCCAACATGAGTCGTCAATTACAATGACTGTATGCTCATTACCCTTTAACGAATTCACGCCATATACACCTTTGTGGAACAAAATTTCATCTTGGTACTCGTTGAACACTGACTGATACGTCGAACAGCACCATATTACTTTATGCACAAATTTTGAGAACATCTCCCTCTTATCTTTAATGATTTTAAGCATAAATACAGTATTACCACATCCTGTAGGGTCAGATATAATACATGCATGTGGAGGGGCTTGTGAACCTGAATTTTTCTACAGATTCCATCTCTAACACGTCACACCCCTAAGTGGGTCATTTACAAAATATTACAAATTTTGAGTGCTGCTCCTTATATTCTTGTTTTTCTTCTTCCACAGAACCGTGAATGACGACGATGTACAGCCCCCCCCATTAGGGTGTGTCGAATTTTTCAACTTTCAAATTCCAAATATGAGGGATGCTAAAAAGTTGCAGCATGACTTAGGAATTCTAAAGATATTTTTGTTAATTTAATATAATTTAGTTTTGCTTGGTAAGAAGCTACATAAAAATAGACTTTTTTGACTTTTTTGTGGAATTATATAATAATTATTATATTAATAATTATATATGCTGTATATATAATGCACTGCTGTTTTTGGTTATTTCACAGGTTGAAACATATTCATCAGTGTGCTGAAGATTACTTGTCCGTCAGTGCTACCATCCTAACCAGTGGGAATTGACCTACAATGGCTTCTAAAAGGAGGACAAGACTGGGGACATTCACACATATGAGCAACCTAATTGGAACTGGTAGAGAGTTGTTGCCCTCTGAACTCCCAACTCTGCGAGGCGTTCTGAAATATGGGCTACTGCTAAGAGAACAAAGTGGTGAGGATGTGAGAAACTACCCAGCAGCCAGTCTTGCAAAGGACATTTACCCTAAAGTGCTTGAAAAGTGGGAACGAGCAAACAGTTCTTTTGTAGCCCCCGTTGTAAATTCACGAGTCACAATCTTAAACAAGATCCAAGAGAGCTGGGAGCAGGCCAAAAACATATCTCTTGGGAGAGGAAAGCTACATGTCAAAGAGGCTTTCATTGCAAAACTTGACAAGCTTTTTGACATCCTCAGTTGCAAGTGTAAAATTGTTCTCTGCTCTGAATTTGGCTGCCTTGCAGATGCTGGTTGCAAAAACGAAACTCACATTAACTGTACATGCCCTAGGGAGATGAAGATCCCTGTGAAGGAACTTGCTTCCATTAAAGGTCAGAGAGACAAGTCTGGTTCTATTGGACCACATCAGATTGGCTTGCCAGATCAATCTGAGCACAACAGACAAGTCAAAAAGCAGAAGCGGCAAGAAGACGAAAGAAGAAGGCTTGCTGAATATAAGCAGACAAGTAAGCAGGATGTTTCAATGCCATCAAATGAAATAATTTTCTCTGATGATGAAAATGAAGAACAAATAGCTGATGCTCAAGATGGAAAGGATGGGAGTTATGAAGTGACATCAGAAATACCAAGCACGTCTTCAACTTCCAATAAAAAGCCAGAGTACAACACATTAGAAATACCTAATGTTGCTATGCATAGCATCAGATATGGTGTTGGCCTGCGTGCCACAGCTGCCATCACCACTGCTGCCTTTATGGATGCTGGCTTGATCACTGAAGAAGACAAGAGACTTGTAGTTGATCACAATAAAGTCAAGAGGGCCCAAGAAAAAGTTATGAGATCCCTGGATCAGGAATTTGATGATCTTTGTAAGAAGGGTGAAATTGACTGCATCTTCTTTGACGGCCGTCAAGATACAACTAAAGTTATGCTGAAAGCAGACAATTCAGATCGTCAGTTCCCCAGCATCATCAAAGAAGAGCATTATTCTGTGTGCAGTGAGCCAGGTGGAAGATATCTCTACCACTTCACTCCTGAGAAAGGCTCAACGAGAAAAAAACCTGCTGAAGTTATTGCTGATAATCTTGTAGATTTCATGAAGAAGAAGGGCATTGATAAAAGCCTGCAGGCCATTGGAGGTGATTCTACAAATGTTAACACTGGCTGGGAGGCAGGGCCGGATTAAGACCTTTAGAGGCCCTAAGCACTTAAAAGATTTTGGTGCCCCATATATATGTAATTCAAAATATAAACAAAAATAAACCATAAAATAAAATTTTATTTTTTGAAATGAAACAAAACTTACAGTAAGATGGAAAATAATGTTTATTTTTGTATACTTCCATTCATTTATATTTGAAAAGTTTTCTCCTACTTTTTTTAATTGCAAAGTCTTTGATCAGATCCTCAAAACTAATCTTACGTAACACATCTGCTTCTATACTTAGTAGAGATAAGGCATCCAGCCTGGCTTGTTGCATAGTTGTTCTGTTGGTATTTTTAATATACTTCAACTGAGAAAATGAACGCTCAGCTGAGCAATTTGTGACCATTAATGTTAAAAATATACGAAAGGCAATTTCTACATTTGGGAAGGCACACTCAATATTGTCTTCTACAATTATTTTATAAAGTTCAGCATGACTGAATCTTGTTTTTAATTTTTTTTTTGCACTGAACTTATGGCACACATATGAGTGAAACTGCTGAAGCTCAGCAGAGAAATTAGTGTTCAAGTCCTCTGGGTAAGCATCAATCATCTTTTTACAACCCTGAGAATACCTTTCAATTTCAGTAGATGATGAAGTGGTGACATTATGTGGCACATCACTTAGAAAAGAAAATCTCTCTGCTATTTCTTTTTATATCTCTCCTCTTCTTCTCATCTCAGTTTCAAGTTTGTCAACAATTGTGTAAAAGGTGGTGATAAGAAATTTATCTCTGGCATTCAGATATACTTCTGGTGCATCTCCGTCATTGGGTACCTTCTTTCTGATACGTTTGCGAGTTTGAGCTGCCTTGTAATCAACATCTGGTAGCATTTCCTTTGTAGCTGCTTCATATCTTTCAAATTCATCTCGTGAAGTGCACAGTTGGTCAGCTAATGATCCATACAGATCTGCACATGTTTTTAAGTTCACATCCTTATTCTGTAGAACTTTGCTTACTCTATGAAAATTTTGCAAAATCTCATCCCAAAAATTCAACATGAAAACGAATTCTAGCTCTTGCATCTTACTTGCAATATTATTTGCTTCTCTTCTAGTGTCTCCCTTTTGTGACTGGTCTTCAGCTATACATTCTAACGCTTCTAAAATTTTAAGGAAAGATTTCAAAATTGCTGCTGTTGCCATAGCATGTGCCTCCCATCTGGTATCAGAGAGGGATTTTAAGACACTTTCATTTCCAATACAACCTTTAAGAATTTCCCACCTGCTGGTTGAGGCTAAAAAAAAGGTATAGAGCAACTGCACGTAGAGAAGAAATTAACCGCCTCTTGACAGCAGTCAACAGCACTTCGGCCTACCAGATTTAGTGAGTGGGCTGCACAGGGCACATATATAGCAAACTTGTTTGTTTCTAAAATTTTTTGCTGCATCCCCTTATAACGCCCAGACATGTTGGCAGCGTTGTCGTAAGATTGACCCCTACATTTTGAAAAGTTTAGCTTACAAACTTCACGTAAGTACTGCAACACCTGATTTGCCATTTCCTCACCAGTATGGCTTTTCATTTTCAGAAAGGTTAAAAAGCGTTCAATAGGCTGTCCATCTTTTAAGTACCTAAGTACAACACTTAATTGATCGATATGTGATAGATCTGGTGTGGAATCAACTGACAAACTAAAATAACCAGAAGATTTTACTTCGTCAACAATGAGTGCGTGGACCTTTTGAGCCATTAGTTGAATGAGTTCCTCACAGGTAGTTTTGGACAGGTAAGAAGGATTTCCTTTGCCAGAATTTCCATATTTCAAAATGTGACCTGCTAAAAATGGATCAAACCGGCTTATGAGCTCAAGCAGCCCTAAAAAATTCCCATTCTGCAATGATCCAAATCTTTCTTCTGTTCCTCGAAAAGACAAGCCACGTTCAGCTAACGTACAAATAACAGCTATGACACGCCTCAAGACATGTTCCCAGTCATCACACTCTTCCTGAATTTGTTTTTCCAACTGTTGTCCCAACCCCGCACCTTGTCTGCGAGTTAAGTATGTTAGCATAGAGTCTCGGTGAGTAGTGCTTTTTTCATGATGATCAATTACAATAGTATTTCGCCAGTCACTGAACCCTTCTCTTATAACAAAATGTGAGACATTTTTAGGAGCAAACAGTTTACAAACATAACAGTAAACTGATTCTGTTGATGGTGAATACAATAACCACTCTCTCTTGTATTTCTCACCATTGGCTTTTGTCCCAACGAAAAGTTTTTGGGAAGAGTATCTTGCTGGTTTGTCACTACTGAAATGCCGGTAAGACTTGTCAAATGGCCCATTGTGGTGTTGACAGTCACTGGGTCCACAAGCAATCCAATAAGCCACATCATCAGCAGAGAAATCAAGCCACAACCCTGGATCTTTTGCTATATTTACTTCATCTTCTGCAGACTGATTCATTTCACCACCATCACCATGGTCCACTAAACTTTCATTTTCAGCAATTATTTCAACCCCAGAATGTCTTGTAAAGCAACTTGAATCAACATTTGCAGTAGAGGTATCAAGAGAATTTACAGGCAAAGTGAGATCAGTAGTGAGACATGTGGTAGATGAACCTGCTTGTGACACCTCGGTGATTCCAACGTCATCATATTTTGATTTTGAAGTGATCAAAGTGGTATTTGTGTCCACTTCTGATGACGGAGATTGGTTTTGATTCAGAATCGGTATATCATGTTGACGTTGTGGTCGTGGAACTTGTGTGAAGAAATCAGTCAGCTTTGCAGTCTTGGACTCTAAATCCAAAGTCTTCTCTTGTTTCTCTTTTGATAGTTTTCGCTTTTGTGCACCACTTAACTGAACACGTTTCATCTTGGTTCTTGGGGTCTGTAAAATACAGAAATAAAAAGAATATTTTATTTGTATATTATGTGGCAATCAACACAGTTACACATATCACAATCTTGGCTTTGTTCTTTTATTCTCAGAAAGACAAAATGGGAACCGTACACAACCAAAGTGGCAATTTAAATATAAGTGGCAATTAAATATAACTCAACCGAAATATCAACTCGAAATGTTGAATACAAATCAAATTGAAAGAAGGAACCAAAAGAAGGAACCGAAAGAAGGAACCGAAACCTATAAAATAAAAATACTTAACATTAGAATTAATAATACGCAATCTATAAAAATATCAATATTAACATTTCACTATTAACGAGCTACATTTTATATTTACATTTATTTATTTATTTAAAACACAATATTTAATTATAGGAAATATGAACATTTGCTTAGGGCCTAAATTGTCCTAACTACGTTTGATGTTATATACATTACAAATTATTCACTCTGGTTATTACAATCTAAATTCTTTTATACTGTTATGACAATAGATAAATAAATTATAAAATAAAGATACGTGTATGATAAAATATTGTTATATATACAAATAAAGTACACTTCATAGACTTACCCTTGAGAAGAAGAGAGAGCAACAGATAAACTTCTTCAACGCTAATTAACTTAGGTCAGTATATCTTATTATTATAATGGCTGTGATAAACATCACTTGATACAACAGCAATATAGAGAGTTTATAGTTTCTTTTATTTTAATATTAATTTATATTACAATTCTATAAACCTAAATCTTTCTGTAAAACAATACCAAATGATTATGTAAAATATATATTTAATATTATATGCACAAATCACACGTTCAGAATAACTTCCTACAGCACACGAAAATATTGAATCTATATGTATTTTTAATATGGCGCTCAAAGATTTGATATAAACAAAATAATAACGCAAAGCGTAAAGTGTGTGATTACAACGAAATATATTTATTCTCTCAAAAGGGTTGTTGTTCACTACAAATTCAAACAATGAAAAAAAATAAATACTATATATGAATATATATAATTCAGTTTTCAACAGCTTATAGGCTATAAGCCGCGATTATAATAGTATAATAAATCCATGGTAAATCCGACAATGGAAAATTTCTGTGGTGCCCCCCTTCCCTTGATGCCCTAAGCACGGGCTTATTTTGCTTAATGGTTAATCCGGCCCTGCTGGGAGGGTGGTTCCATGCATTGGGTAGAGGTCAAGCTTTGCCGTAAGCTGATCTGGTTGGTTTGTGCCCTCCACACTAACGAGTTACCCCTGCGACACTTGATCACAGCACTGGATGGGAAGACCTTGTCTAACAACAAGTGGACAGGTAACATTGGCAAGATGCTAGACACTGCAACCGAACTTGAAATTGATCCTTCATTCACCAAACTCTCAATTGGAGAGCCTCTTACTTAGGTTGACCATACGTACCGTTTTGAACGGGACAGTACCGTTGTTTTTATATTTCCTGGCCATCCCGTCGTTTTAATAAAAATGTCAATTTTGTCCCGTTTTTAATAAAAACTTTTTCATGAATACAGAATATTACATAACCCCCGTCCCTTTTTTGCCATCCCAATGTCCCGTTTTTGTCTCAAGGAAATATGGTCAGCCTACTCTTACTTCACTGAGTGACAATGTCGTAAAGGATTTCTCTACTGATCAAGCGTACGGGTATAGGACCACACAGGCCATAAGGACAGGAGAACTTCCCACAGATCTGGCCCTTCTTGAAATTGGTCCAGTGAGCCATTCAAGGTGGTTGACAACAGCAAACAGGCTTTGTCGCATATGGGTCTCAAAACATGGCCTTAAAGGCAAAACCCTCAACAACTTAAGACTGATAGTGGAATACATTGTTGGTGTGTACTACCCCTGTTGGTTCAACATCAAAGTAAAACACTCTTGGGTGGAAGGCCCACGCCACATCTTGTTTCAGCTGCGGCTAGTTAGGCTGCAAAAGAAGGCTGTAGTGGATGCTGTTTTGCCAACCATCAAGCGCTCAGCATGGTATGCATTCAGCGAAATGATAATCCAGACACTCTTGTGCTCAGATGACAGTGAGGAGAGGAGAGCTGGTGTCCAAAAGATTGTTGACATGAGGGGTGGAGATGATGACACACTTGGAGATCTTTCTGTAAGTCCCAGGAAGACACCTTCCATCAACCCCAGTGCTTCTTCCGTGTTGGAGCTGACAGACTGGTCTGACGGGGTATTTGAACCTCTTTTGACATGTAAACTGACTACAGCGGAAGTAAAGAAGTTCTTTGACAAGCCTATGCAAGTTCCACAGTGGCCCTGTCATGCTCAGTCAATAGAGAGGTGTGTGAAACAAGTCACAGAGGCAGCAGGCAGGGTGTATACACATGAGAAACGTGAGGGCTATATCAGAGGCCAAGAAGCAAGTCGGCGGCTGATGTCCAAGAACGAATCAAAGCAAGACTTGATGAAACTTGTTGTTTAAATATTTTTTTTTACTGATGTCATTACTTTCTAATGTTGTTTTATGATTACAAGGATATGTTTTATGATTACTAGAATATGTTTTATGCAGAGAAACTAAAATTTTTATAGCATTACCTGACATTTTGAGAAGCTAAAATTAATAAATGTTGTTTTCCGAGAGCAATTTATGTGCTTTTTAATCAAACGTACATTTACCAAGCTAAGTGTTGAGCAATCACAAAAATAATAGCAGATTTGAATTCTTCACATCCAAAAACATATTTTTAAAACCCCTCAGTGAAGGAATTGGCAAAAATTAATTTTCACCTCCCAAATTGACACACCCTACCCCACCATCATCGATATCACAGATGACCCCGATGACCGTGTAACTACAGAATCCTTCCCCGTTGACGAACTCTCACCAGCGATACCTGTAGCATGCGACAATTCAAAGCGGAAGCATGATGAAGAACCTTCCACGTCAGGTATAAAGCGCGCCAGGATTTCGCCGGTTGTTAGACACCCAGTAATAGAGTCCCAACCCTTAACGTCTTACGACACAACCCCCACAATAGTACCTTCCTCACATATACCCCCTTATTCTCGTTCAGTTCCGGGTACTTCCTCCATACCAGCAGCAGCAGTTTCTCATACTGTGGAGGAAAGTATAGCATTCGAGTTGGTGCGCATTGCTATCCACACCCCTGCCCTGACTAGAAATCGGTACGTGGTCAGGGTTGACCCTGGATCCATGTAGAGCAACGGTTTTGGACTGCGACACGTAGTTGAACGTATTATGGAGTTTGCCCTTCAGAACCGCGACGAAGATGATTTTTGGGTAGTAATACCGTTCAGACGTTTGGTGGCTGTAGACATAGAATATATCTTGGGCCGTATAATGCAGGCCTCTCAAAGTAGTACAGCCTTCAATATGGACAACTTCATAGTAGATATTGACAGAGTATTCCGCGTTGCGGGTCATAGTGCCACACCTTATACTCTTAATTTCAATTCTCCGGTTATTTACAGGAAACATTTAAACGTCGATCATGGTTATGGCTTTATAGTAATAGTCTTAGCTCATATGTTCACTGTGCTAAATACAATCGTATATAATATCTGGCTGCCTACGGTTGTGCAGCGTGCCCGTAAACTGGCTTCAGATTGTAAGCTTGAGTTTGAGTGTAATATGGGTCCTGAAGAACTGAGAAGGGTCGAGGAGGAAATGAATGCACGTATAGTCGTATTTGGAATGGATGATCGTCGTAGGACTGTGTATGTTTTTAAAAGCTGTGTGACAGATCGTACGAGACCTCTACTTATTTTAGGATTGTCATTAACATCGTATCACCCCATCTGTAACGTAAGGACTCTCTACGCTAGTTATGATAAAAGCCGAAAATATGGAAGGCATCATGATTTGTGTAAGGGATGTCTCGAGTTTGCTGATGATATAGTGAAACATTGTAAGGATTGCTACATGGTATGTGAGCAGTGTAAAAGCCCCAAATGTGAAAGTCGTGTAGTTGAAACCGAGAAGAGGGAATGTAATGTGTGTAGACGTACATTTTTCAATAATAAATGCTTTGAACTCCATAAATGAATTGGCACTTGCAGGAAAATGAAGATTTGTAAGTGCGGTGTGTTTCACATGATGGATAATTGGGGGAATTTCAAACATAAATGCGATGAAATTCACTGTTCTACATGTCATGAAAAATATAAGGCGGATGGAGTGAAGCATGTATGTTATATAAAAGATGCTAAGCCTAAAAATAGCCATTGGATAACGGTGTACTACGATATAGAAACTTACACGAACGCTGAAACCAAACAGGTTATTCCACATTTACTCGTAAGTCTGACTATCTGTGATGAGTGCATGGAGATCGTGTGTGATGAGTGTCACAAATGTGGAAAACGAACAAACGTTTTTGAAACGACCGCCCACGAGAGCCCTGTGAAACTCTTTGTATCCTATATTGTCAAATTAGCGGACAAGTTCAAAAAAATGACGGTGTATATTCTTGCTCATAACGGGGCAAAATTTAACACACAGTTCCTTTATAAGGAGTTGCTTGAACACGAGTCGTCTGCGGTATTTACAGGTGATCCCTTGAAAAGAGGCAACAAACTAATACAGATGCAAATAAGAGGTAATGTACAGTTTAAAGACACCCTGCTGTTCACACCTTGTAAATTAGCAAAGCTACTCAAGGTCATGGGCGTAGCCGCTGAAGTTTCAAAAGGGCATTTCCCTTACATGTTCTTCACTAGCGAAAATTTAAATTACGCAGGACTACCTCCACCCAAACATTACTTTAACTACACCAACATGAGTGATAGTGAGCGTGAAGATTTTGACCGCTACTACAACAGTTTTAATGAAGGTAGTCCGTACAATATAGCTGATGAATGTGAACGTTATTGCGTGAATGATGTGCGCGTGCTTAGAGTATGTTTCCAGGCCTTTAGAAGGATGTACATAGCTCGTTTCAAATGCGATCCGCTGCAAGTCGCAACCACGATCCCCTCATTATGTTTCATGGTGTTCAAGAATAACTTCATGCCAAGAGACACCTTAGCAGTCATTCACAGAAACAATCCCCGCAGTTATGGGCAGAAGGCTATTTACTGGCTCATACACCTACAGCAACAGATGGGGTGTATATATAAAACATGCCCGCAACACGGGTGAAATAACCATTAAGGTCAATGGTCGTGTTTTTGGGTTGATGGCCTAAGTGAGGATCCAACCACCGGTGAGAAGACTGTGTATTCCTTTAACGACTGTTGTTGGCATGGATACCCGCGCGCTGAGTGTGCCGTCACAGGGGACTTCCATTGAAGATCCCCCGCCGAGAGCCTCGCATGGACCCGTAACCTCGATCAACTTATAGCTCCCAGTTCACTCACAAGATCGTGTGGGAGCATGAGTATGATGCATGGCTGGAAACAGATGACCAGTACCGTGAAAAAATAAGGGCCATCAAACGTTCAATGGTGTTCGACCCCCTCAAATGTGGTGACAGCTTGTTTGGAGGGCGTACAAACCCATTCAAGCTATATATTCCGCCTACGGAGGGCGTGAAACTCCATTACTACGACTTCTGTTCTTTATACCCCTACGTGATGAAGAACAATCCGTACCTCGTAGGTGCACCTGAAAAACTGGTGGGTCCCACCATACTAACCATCGAGGAGTTCTCAGCTAACTTGAGTGAGCGCTACTTTGGACTCTCTTTCGTAGACGTACTCCCCCCTCGCGATTTATGGATGCCGATCTTACCCGTCGTTATAGACCACAAGCTCATGTTTCCCCTGAGCGTGAAGTGCGCAGAGGAGAACAACAGTCATTGTAATCATACAACCAACCTGCGTAAGATCAGAGGTGTATATACAAGCCCTGAGCTGGATCTAGCCGTTCGCCATGGGCACAGAATATTGAAGATACATGAGGTATGGAGGTTTCAGAAGCTACCCAACCTTTTCACACCATATATAAAAGCTTTTTTGAAGGATAAGGTTGAGGCGTCAGGATATCCGCGAGGAGTTGATACCGAAGATGAAAAAATGGCTTATATTCAGCGTTACCATGCCCGTGAAGTATACAGCTTGACCGTTCCCAAATTGTTAAGAATCCTGGCAAGCGCTGTAGCGGAAAGTTGTGTCTAAACAGTCTTTTGGGGCAAATTTGCACAGAATACTGGCAAAGGGAACGTTCATTTGGCACAAAGTTATAGTGAAGTCTGGGATTATGCCAACGCTCCCGGTAAAGAGGTTATGGAGATCGTGAATGTGGGTAATACTTACATAATAAAGTACAACATCACCGAACTGGCCACAGATACCTCACGGGTAACAAACATACCTGTAACCAGCTTCACAACGGCCTAAGCCAGCATCAAGCTTTGGGGACTATTGCACTCTCTTGGCCGGAGGGTGGTGTACGCTGACACAGATAGCGTGATATTCACAGCGAGGGAGGGTGAATACATGCCTGCTATTGGGGAATTCTTCGGAGAGTTAACTGACGAGATCAAGAATGAGTATGGTGATGGTGCATACGCAGACTCATTTGTATCAATAGGGCCAAAAACCTATGGGGTACGGGTGAGGGTTGGGGATGATATGAAATGTATTGTGAAGGCTAAGGGTATCACGCTTAACCATGCGAACCGACGAGTCGTTAACTTTGACTCGTTGAAGGATCTAGTGTGCTTGGAAGATGAGGGCGACCAGCCACCCCAACTGACTGTGGGGACCCACAATTTTCGGGCGCAGAACCTAGGGTGTGTGAAGGAACTTAGGGGCAGGATCCTTGATTGTATTTATATATATGTGTATTGTTAACGATATGTTTGGTGCGCCTTCTGGGGAGTGATAAAACATTAAAACCGGTATTGCTTCATGGAGCGGAAAAATTCTGATTGCCCAGCATAATGGGCACAAGTATTCACATGACTCTTCCATGTTGGAACAAACCCGTACATGTTTCAGCAGTTTATGGTGTGGCTTGTCTCCTCTTCGAGCCGAGCCGACCACCCGTGTACCTCACCCTCCGAAACACACGAGTTCGAACAAACCCGTACACGTTTCATCAGCTTATGACGTGACTCACTCCGCCCGTCGAGCCGATCCACCCACCTGTGGCTCATAGTCATCTTAGAGCTTGAACCGACTGGACGTGCGAATACGATGGAACTTCCTTTGAGAAGCATTCTCAACGCCGTGTATCACTTTAACAAAATATTAAAAAATCAAGCATGTGCTACCCTACTACCTCTATCACATGCTCCTCCTCCCTTTTTTACCTTCATATTTGCATCTGTTTAATGTTGTTATATGTTACATGATAAGTTGTTTGTTTAATGCTTGATATTTTTATATTTCAGATAAAAAGAAATAATTTTTCAGCTAAATAGAAATAATATGCGGTAGCTCGCTATCGCCCTCCGGATTTTTTTTCACTACTTCATTTTTTTTTTTATTGGTTGTAGATTTAAAATTATATTATATGAAGCCCTCATAGGAAGAAGTGGCTAAGCGACAAAAGTATAGCATATCACATCTATCTCATATATATGGCATATCACTGGATGGTACAATTAGAAGCACCGTCGTTTAAAATATACATCAATTTTTTATGATCCACAAATAAGAAGACAGTATTGCGTTTGTTGAATACTATGATGGAATGCTTTTTCCCGTCTAACATATCGGAAAATGGTTCACTTGGAGTCTAACTTTATCGTTTATTTTTTGTCATACTTTATAAAATAATATAATTACAAAAACTGTAATGAATCGTAACTGCAAATCGATGAAAGAATGGAACTTAAATTGTGAGTCCTTTCGGGCTATCCAATCAATCACAAATGTAGAGAAAAAGACATTTTTCTTTAACTTTTTAATGTATTTTTATTATTATATTATATGAGGCCCTCATAGGAAGAAGTGCCTACTTCATTTTTTTTATTGGTTGTAGATTTAAAATTATATTATATGAAGCCCTCATAGGAAGAAGTGGCTAAGCTACAAAATTAAAAAATTCGCCATTACCCCCATTACCCCCACTTCTCTACTCCATTACCCTCCCATCCCCACTCCCCCATTACCACACACACAAAAGTAAAAAAGCCATTACCCCCACCCCTCTCCCAATTACCCGCACACACAAAAGTAAAAAAGCCATCACCCCCATCCCATTACCCCCACCCCCACTCCCCCAATTACCCCACCCCTTCTCCCATTATACTGCTACCCGCCATCCGGCGGGTAGCAGTATATATATCACAGTATAAATGTGAAGCTCAAGATTTTCACTGCTGTGTTCTTTTCTGTAGTTTTATCGCGGTGCCTGGGCCTTCGGACCCAGTAACCGGTGACCTAGGACCAGGAAACTTGACAGAGCACATCGGTGGTGGTTGCAGAATTTTCCGATGTGCCGTTTAGGCTGTGCACGGTTCCGAAAAAAGCGGACACACACACACAGACACATTTTAGCTCAATAGTATATTAGATTTGCATTTGCTTTAATTATAATTTGAATTATCATAAATTATAAATTACATATAATTTGATTTTACTTCTGAAATAAACTACGACTACTAGCAGCAAGTCTTCAAATGCAGCCTTTGGATATCCTATGGAATTCCCAGCAGCCATGACTCCTTCAAAAGCAGATGTTGTGAGACACTACCTTTTTGTGCGCCGTCGTGAAAAAGCTAAATCAAAAGGATCAGCAACTGCTAATGATTGTTACACGGTTGTTGTAAAAGATATTGAAGACATTTGATTGAAATTTTCTTTTCCTACGATTAACACCAAAGGTATCTATCTTAAAGTCAGTCGACTAATAGAAGAAGCCTCAAAATTGAACAAGGTGCCGTTACATCGAAGAAATGAAAGTTTTGCCTTAAAAGTAGCTTAGTATGATGAAATGTTTGATATATCTTCTTGTGAATGGTATGATAAGGGAATTAATAGGAAATCTTGCAGGTGTAAGGATAAAATACCAATGGCAGAAAGGGAGTCTTTTGTGGGCCAAAAACAAAGAAAAAATCAGTTCAACAAAGAAGAGATCTTTAGCAAGAGCCCAAGAAGCACAAAACCGTCAACGAAAAGCACAAGAAGAAATGACTGAAGCCAACAATGTTTTACCATCGGAATTTATAGAAAATACCGAAGAAGAGTCAGAGAGTCAGGATGTAGATTATGAGGCCGATTTAGAATTGACTGAGAATATTCAGAACAGGCACTCCTATAAAAACCTGCATTAACAGCAGATCGTTATCGTGTAAGTTATAGAGCTGCAGCTGCAATAGTCATTGCAGCTTTAAAAGATATGGGGATCCTTAACCACACCAACATGCTTGACAGAAAGAAATTAGAAAGAGAAAGAAATCGCATGGGTGAAACAAATACTTTTAGGTCTAAATCCGAAAATCTGAAGATGGAGGGCTTTGGATTTGATGGAAGGAAAGATAACACATTAACTAAAAGTGGAAAGATAAAAGAAGAACACTATGTTATTGTGAAAGAACCTGGAAGCATCAATGTAGACCATGTCACACCAGATAATGGAACTGCTCGCTGCATAGCAGAAGAGTTGATAACTATTATTACAGACTCGAACAGCACAGATACTATGAAAGCTTTACTGTATGATGGTACTCCTCTAAATACAGGAAAAATTGGTGGAGCCATAAAACTGGTTGAAATTCATCTTAACAGACGAGTGCAGTGGTTGGTGTGCTTCTTGCATTTGAATGAGTTGCCTTTTATGCACGTCTACAAAGCCATTGATGGTAAAACAACAGGTCCAAATACTTTTGTGGGTTCAATTGACAATAAACTGAAAACAGATTTAACAAAATTGGAGGTAGTCAAATATTCTTGCATAAAGGGAAACATTAAAGAAATTCCAGCAAATGTTGTGTAGGAGCTAAGTAGTGATCAAAGATATCTCTATGATATGTGTCTAGCAGTGCAAACTGGAGACACTTCTCAAGATCTGTCCACTCAGTCCCCAGGTACCCTTCACCATGCTCGCTGGCTAACTCTAGCCAACAGGGTCCTTCGATTATACATCTCAACGCCAAATCCCGATAGAATCCTTCGAGATATAGTCAAGATTATTGTGCAGTTCTATGCTCCAGGGTGGTTTTGGATAAAATCTCATCCTAATGCAACTGATGGTGCATATAACTTTTGGCATTTAATGTGCTTGCTTCGAAATTTAGATGAACAACATAGATCAATCATAGAACCAGTATTAAAGAATAACGCCTTCTTTGCCCATCCAGAAAATATATTCATATCAATGGTAACTGACAAGAGACTAGAAATTACAGTAGGTACAAAGCTATTCAGAAAATCATCTTTTCAAGAACAGGATTTTCAGGTACCAGAAACTTTGAGTTGCCTCGAACCCTCAATTTCCAATCTACTGACTACACCGAGATGATCGATTGACAAAAAGAGATAATTACTCCTCCACCGCTGCTAAACAATTTTAGTGACGATGAGCTACTACAGGCTCGATGTAAGCCACTGGAGATAGCTTCTTTTCCATGCCACAGTCAAGTGTGGAAAGGGCAGTGAACCTAGTAACAAAGGCATGTCAGGAAAGAATAGGATATGACAACAGTCAAAAGTTTATCTTAAACTCATTAGAATTAAGGCGAAAACTGCCCAAGTTTGAATGGAAGGCACAATGGAATGAGTAAGAAATATATGAAATAAAATTGCCTAATCATATTGCAAATTTCTTCCCTTTTGATGTAATAAGGAACAATGAAAAAGTTAATTGAATTTTGGCACATTTATTATGCCTCTAATTTTTTCTTCTGAATATATTGTTGTACTTAATTAATTTTCCTAATACTGTACTTTATTAAATAAAATATTATACGTTAATAAAGATTTATGTCATCAAAAAACCTGAATGTAGAGTAAATCTCGTATAAATGGAATATTCCTCAGTATAGGTCAAAAAATGAAAAATTGTGCCAGGGATAGGAGGTTTTAAACAGCGAAAATAATTTATGAGGGGGTTCCTATGTTCCATTCAAACCCCTCACATTATGTACCTTTTCAATATAAAATTTCGACCCGGCTTAATATATATATATATATATATATATACAAGAAAGAAATATTTCTTTCTTGTCCCTGAAGATGTGAATATATCACGAAAGCGCTCGGACTTCATGTTTCCTTTCCCTTTACCCTGTGGTTCTTTGTTTATTAAAGAGATCACGTGTTGCTTTGTGATTTCTTTGCATATATATATATATATATATATATATATATAACCTTGTTAGGGTTCCGTTCATCGGTCTTTCTTCACACGAAGGTCAAGCTTGTGGCCCCGCCTCTATTCCTGGCTTGGTGGAGGAGCGAGTTGCTCTCTTGCGCTCTCCACCGTATATAGCCAGGTACACCTGGCTTATCTGGTACCGTCCTGAGCCAGGCATCTAGTCTTCTCTTGAAGATTTCAACTTTGACCCCTGTAACGTTTCTGAGGTCCTTTGGAAGATGGTTGAAAATTTTTGGCCCCTTGACAACCAAGCTATTTTCCTTCAGAGTTGAGGAGGTCCCTTGTCGGGCCTTTAATTTGAGAACACTACACATTCTGCCTTTCCTATTTTCCAGCGTTGTTTGGATGGTAATTGGGTTTAGTTTGAGGTTTGGTACCAGTTTTTCGATCATTTTCCATATGTATATGGTATACCTCTCTTCGTCTTTCCAGGAAGCACAGATTTAGTTTACGTAGTCTTTCCCAGTAGTTGAGTTCTTTGCAGCCATCAATCTTAGCTGTGAAATGTCTCTGTGTTTCTTCTAGTTTATTAATTGGGGACGTCAAAACTGAGCAGTATTCAAGTTTTGGTATGATCAGTGTTCTCAGCAGGGGAATCATTACTGTCTTGTCCCTCCTTTTGAACGTTCTTAGTACTGTCCCTCGACTGTTTTTGCTTTGTTTATTGCTATCTGATTTTGTGTCACGAATTTAGCATCATCGGTCATTATTACCCCAAGTCAACCGCTTTCGTGTTTCTCTGAATTTCTTATCTATCTGCGGCATAATATGCAGTCTGTTTAATTCCTCATTTCTACCATATCTCAAGAGCTGAAATTTCTCGGTGTTAAATGTCATATTGTTGTCTTCTGACCATTTGTATATTTTGTTCGTGTCCCTCTGCAAGGCCTCCACTTCGTTTGCATCGCTGATTTTTCTGTTGATCTTTGTATCGTTCGCAAATGATGTTACTATACTCTTGCTGTTTACTCCACTTTCTATGTCTGTTAGCATGATAATGTACAGGATTGGGGCCAGTACTGTAGTTTGTGGTATTGAGCTGCGTATTTCTGATTCTAACGATGATACACCTTGAATTTTGACCACCTGTAGTCGTTTTCTGAGGAAGTTGTAGATCCATTTTCCCACTTTGCCTGTTATTCGCATATTTCATTTTATGTGCTGTTATACCATGATCACATTTGTCGAAAGCTTTAGCAAAATCTGTGTATATGACATCATAGTTTTCATTGCCTTCAAGTGCATCTAGGACGTTGTTATAATGCTCTATAAGTTGTGATAGGCTTGATCTTCCTGACCGGAATCCGTGCTGATTTTCGTTGAATCTTTCCAATGTCTCCAAGAAGTCATAGATTTTCTCTCTGACTATTCTTTCAAATTTTTTGGTGAGGTGGGACGTCAAGGACACTGGTCTATAGTTCTTTGCTTGAAATCAATCCCCTCCTTTATACATAGGGACAATGTTTCCTCTTTTGAAGATGCTCGATATTTCCCCAGTATCTAGGGATCTTCTCCATATCCAGTATGAGGGTGTAGCTATTTCATTTTTAGTTTTTAATTAATAATGCGTTCCATTTGTCCGGAACTGCAAATGAGTGTGATCTCATTTGTCCTATAGCTCTCGCTACATCTTCTGGGGTAAAATCAAAGTCTGTTATACATTCTCCTTGCAGTTTCTCTCTGAAGAATGCATCTATGTCAGGTATCGCTTTGTCACTTTTTGGGGTACTGAAGACCGATTCATTCTGGACTCTCAATGTTTCAGATATATCTCTTAGATCGTCTGGTAGTTCATTATTTCCTTTCCTTAAGGGCCCAACAGTAGCGCGCGTTTTTGTTTTCCTTTTCGCATAGCTGGAGAAGTATTTTGGATTTTCCTTTATTGCTTCTACCGCTTTTTCCTCTTCCCTCTCTGTATGGACCTTTATCAGAGTTTGTATTTCTCAGTCGATTCTCTCCAGTTTTTTCTTGTATTACTTTCCTGGCATTGTTGTCTCCGCAATTAGCTAATTTCATCGCTACTCTCTTTTGCGGAATATTCTTCTCTTATGCCTCTCTAGCCAGTTCCTCTTTCCTTTTGGCTGTGCTTTCGGAGCATATTTTCCAAAACTCTCAGCGTCTTTTCTTCCAAGGTTGTTAGAATTTCCTCAATTGTTTTATGTTCTAAAACTGTTCTCCACTCTGTTTGGGCCATGTGTGATCTGATTTCTTCCCAATTTATAGTCAAACTTAAAAGTAGTGAAAGGGAGTTTTCTCGAAATTTATGGTCTTGGAGTTTAAGCTAATAGCCCCAAATTTGCTTCTTGTTTCCGTATGTGTATTGTCTTTTAAAGTTATCGCTATATTTGTTGATAACTCGATTATATTGTGGTCTGAGATAATAGTTGGAGTTATTTTTATATCGGCAATCAAGTTCGGGTTATTTGTGAATACCAGATCTAGGCAGTTATTTTCCCGGTATTTTCTGTTATCTCCTATGTCAGCATAGTGTAAACTCGTTTGTGAGAGCCATCAGCATTTTTGCTCGATCTTGGTCCTCTCTTGTGCCCCCTCCCTTATCTTGCTGTATAAATATATTTCTACCCTATTCTATAAATGGAAAATTAAAATAGCCGCAGAGTATTATATTAGGGGATGGAGAGTTTACAGACTTTATTAGGGTTCTGATATTATCAATGACATCCGAATATATATATACAGGGTGTCCGAGAATTATCTGTACAATTTTTGGCTGTTATTAAAAGTCAACCATGAAGTGTAGAAATTCCGGTGCTCTTCCAATATGTGCTCTACCGCGAAACTGTGATCTACCATATTCCAATACGTGCTCTACCGTGAAACTAGCCTTATAAGGCTAACTAACGAAAATATCATGACTTAACCTAACCAATCGTTAGGTCAACTATACGCCCTTGACGATTGGTTAGGTTAAGTCGTGATATTTTCGTTAGTTAGCCTTATAAGGCTAACTAACGTACCTGCTGCTAATCCGAATAATCTAATCTAATTTTCGCGGTAGAGCACATATTGGAAGAGCACCGAAATTCCAGTGTTGTCCCATTTTACAGAGAATCTCATTAAGTTTTTTCTGATACCAAGTTTTGACAAGTTTTTTAGAAATTCCAGTGTGTCCGAAAATTATCTGTACAATTTCATCTTTTAATAAAATTCTTGATAACACACGTAAAATTCTTAAACAAGATTATTTAGAATCTGTATTTTCAAAAGTTTCTTTTATTAAAGTAACGTTGTTACAAACATTCGATATGTGCACCATCAGTGATTCGCAAAACATCCAATCGATAATCCAAATGTTGCCATGTACGCTGCAGCTATCCACATCAATTCGCTCAATAGCAGCTGTGATTCTTGCTTTTAAATCATCAATGTCTGTTACCCGCGTACAAAAAAAAAAAAACTTGTCAAAACTGTTATCAGAAAAAACTTAATGAGTTTCTCTGTAAAATGGGACAACACTGAAATTTCTACACTTCATGGTTGACTTTTAATAACAGCCAAAAATTGTACAGATAATTCTCGCACACCCGGTATATTAAAAAATATATAATATATATATATTTTTTTTTTCTACACTTAATCATGTAGCATATTAATATGTCTATTATCACAGTATACTTCAGTATACATTTTTTATCATTATATTTAATTAGTTTTCTTACATTTCTTATTTTTAACTTTTTAACGCTGATGATGAAAATTAGATTGTTCTGAAACGTTTGCCAATAAACTACAATATTTGTCATCTCCTTGTCCTCTTATTTCTCGATATATATATATATTCATGAATGAATGATGCAAACCCACAAGGAAAAAGAAAAATGATTCCAAGGCCTTTCGTGTATTCAGGAGTACACCTCGTCAGGGAGGTTGGCCTATATATACACCTCCTCGTACACCTCGTAGTGGTTCCGTGCGACGCTCTCTCTTCACACGAAGGTCAAGCTGGTGGCCCCGTCTCTCTTTCTCTCTCTCTCTCTCTATATATATATATATATATATATATATATATATATATATATATACATATGAAATAGGATCCCTCCTAAGGAGACGTAATTTTACATTTAGGATAAAAACGAAGACGTAGAGCAAGAAAGTCATTATATTTGGCTGCAGCCGACGTTTCGGGCAACGCTACCCATTTTCAAGGCCTAATAAATAAAAAGCTAAAATTAATGCATGACAAAAAAAAAAAAATATACGAATGTCAAAAAAAACTAATTCATAGCACAGAATAAAACCACTTAAAGAATAAAAATTAAAAAGCGTAAAACAAGCATAAGCCAAAAACAAAAATTAAAAATTATATACATGACAAATAACACATGATAAAAGTAAAACTTTAAAACTAAAAACATTCAAACAAATTAGTTAAAAACTTCACTAATAAAAAGTTAAATGAAAAAAACGCAAAAATGCACGAAACATACCATGCTCACTTGACATCCTCAAACAACTGAGGCGAAAAGGAGACAGGGTCAAGGGGAAAAACAGAAAAATTTAGTTGGTAGGCATTCTAATTAATATAAAGGGGGTAACAGCTAGAATCAATATTTAAGCTGGAGTTCAGAAATTTAATGCACAAAGATTCATAAATACGGAGAGAGGACGGACATTTTAATGATTTAAGAATTTTAAAGTTATTAACGGAAATATCAACTTTACACTTAACAGAATGATTTCTAATGGCAGACTGTTCCTTTTTAGATAAAACTTTCCCTGTCCTATGAGCATGGTATGTTTCGTGCATTTTTGCGTTTTTTCATTTAACTTTTTATTAGTGAAGTTTTTAACTAATTTGTTTGAATGTTTTTAGTTTTAAAGTTTTACTTTTATCATGTGTTATTTGTCATGTATATAATTTTTAATTTTTGTTTTTGGCTTATGCTTGTTTTACGCTTTTTAATTTTATTCTTTAAGTGGTTTTATTCTGTGCTATGAATTAGTTTGTTTTTGACATTCGTATATTTTTTTTTTTTGTCATGCATTAATTTTAGCTTTTTATTTATTAGGCCTTGAAAATGGGTAGAGTTGCCCGAAACGTCGGCTGCAGCCAAATATAATGACTTTCTTGCTCTACGTCTTCGTTTTTATCCTAAATATATATATATATATATATATATATATATATATATATATCTGTATCATATATATATATATATATATATATATGATACAGTACTAGCTTGATCTACTCGTATTCTTGGACACTTAAATTAATAAAAATATTCTTTTGAACAGTTTTACTAAAGCTTTAAAAATTTACTTGTTTGCTGAAGTTTAGAGCTAAGCCAACTTGTCTAATTTTTATTATTCCGCGAGTTATTTTGTTTTATAACTGATCTAGCTCTATAGCGCGGACACACACACACACACACTCGGATATAGAATATGTATCATAATTTTTTCCAATATTTTTAATTTTTAACTTTCTTGTATGGTTTGTAACTATTTAATACACAAAAGCCCCTGAAATTGCTTTAAATTTTTTCTTGGGGGGGGTTTGCATCATTTATTTATTTCACGTGTTTATTTGTGAAGTTCATCCCATATATATTAGTGGTGTACCGATTAATCGGCAACGGCATCTGCATCGGCAGAATCGGCTAAATTTAGCCGATTCTCTTACCGATTCTTTGACATTTTAAAATTTTCATTAGAAAACAAAATCTATATTTATAGAAAATGTAACATAAAAAAACACTATTTACGATAATTTATACTCATTTCAAAGTGTAATTATATAAAAATATTTTGCATTCACGAAAAATGCAAAAACTAAATAAGTGACGTTGCCCATAAATTTACATTTTCTCTAACTAGCTAATCTCTAAATATTATAAACTATTGTAACCTCCAACTCTATATTAATAATAATTCTATATTAAGTTGTACTTTATAATTTTTATATTAAACCATTTTATTATGTTGACTTTATTGTAAGTATTTTAATTTTATAAACCCAAAGGATCACCTGAAGATCAGGGCACCCAGCCTTCTTTAGTTAGCCTTATAAGGCTAACTAACGAAAATATCACGACCTAACCTAACCAATCGTTAGGTCAACTGTACGCCCTTGACGAATGGTTAGGTTAGGTCGTAATATTTTCGTTAGTTAGCCTTGTAAAGCCAACTAAAGAAGGCTGGGGGCCCTGATCTTCAGGTGATCCAACCCAAATTGTACAGGTTGTTCGGAAAATCCCGTCACCCCCTACAAAATGTACATATTTTAATACCAATTATAGTTTTGTGTGATTAATTGTATAAATATGTGTAGGTATAATTTAAGAAACAAGTCACTAGAAACAATTACTTTAATTATAGTTAAAAAAATTACTAATTACAGTTACTAATCAAGAATATCTGTGTGCACTATCGCTTAATTCATTAACAAATGACGTGCGGTATGGTTTCATGCCGAGATCTTTCGTCATGTGATCTCTCATTGTGCACATGGGGTCTGCAAATTCTTGTGATCGTTTCCGAAGTGATTTTTTCGGTGAACGAGCCACCAATCATACCCTCACATTGTTCTGCTCGTGTTATTGGTCTTCCCGACCGTGGTCTGTCCTTAATGAAGCCAGTTTCAAACAGCTTTTTCTCCCAGCGTAATACAGTCTTATTTGGTGGTGCAGCCTTATTGAATCTTGTGTTCAAATCATTCTGGATATCATGTATCGTTTTGCCAGTATGTGACCTTTCATGAGCCCATGTGCTCATCACTATCCTTTCCTCCAGAGTGTAAGTGGACTGATCTGCGATTGTTCACACAACTCTAATACCTGAAAAAGAAAAAAAATGTCAATTAATCACACAAAAAATAAAATTGGTATTACAATATGTACACTTTGTAGGAGGTGACAGGACTTTTCGAACACCCTCTGTATATCCTTTTATTTATTCAAATTGGCTACCAGGGACTTGAAATTTTGCTGAAAAATTTTCCTGTTGTTTGCATTGTTGAAGACAGAAAATATGTTCAACATAAGGAAAAACAATTACTTTAAATATTTGTATTCAATTTATGAAACTAAACTAAAATTATTTTATCAGTTTACTGGGTAATAAAACTATTCAACATCATTTCAGCTATGGTATGTGAGTAATAAGTTCTGGTACCGTATATTGTGGAGTGAACTAAGGAAAAGCATTTCAACAAATTTATAATGTAAAAATATGAAAGTGAAAGTTTTCACATTAGATTAGTAAAATATATGAAGGGAATTGATTTTTAAAATATAGGCAAAAATCGACATCGGCATCAACAGATTTTCATGGATCGGTACATCACTAACGTATATTAGATATTAGATATTTAACAAATTCTGAGATGAAATTGCAATCAAAGAAGAGTAAAAACAAAGTGAAACCTCCGAAAGAGATATTGCAGTTATTTGCAGTAAAAATTTTATGAGAGAAAAACTGATGTGTTTAATCAACACGTTTAAGCAATCTTCTTTTATCTTAGTTAATTTTACTGAAGGATTGCAAACATGTGACAATAATTATTTTGATATAATAGTTGCACAGTGAAATAATAAAAGTAACGCAAAAGAGCAAAATATATCGGGTTTTTAATTACAAAAACTTTAATATTACAATGGAACTAATTGTCAGGTAGCTTAACAAAATGAAGGGGACATTCCGGACAAAAGCATTAACTTTTTTCTGATACTTTATTAGGTCATATTATTCAGCTTTTTTATTGGAACCAAAAAATCTGACATGGCTCCTTGCAATACTAACCCTAATTTTGGCATGAAATTACACCTTTTTAAAAGGCATCGGATTTTCCAGTCTTCCTATATATCATAGTAGAAGTAGGATTAAGATTGTCAATTCTGTGTATGTAGAATATAAAAACACTGTAATTCAGTATATTTAGAATAAAACACATTAATTTGATACATCACCATATTAAACAGGTAAACAAAAAATAAAACCATCATAATGTATGTAGAATATAAAAACACTTCAATTTGCAAAGCTCTGTGCATTTCCAGTGTGCCTTCTTGCACGAACACCTTGCACCACAGCCACTCACGCTTTTGCACCACACTTTACCAGTTCACTGCATGCTTTGGAGGCCATCGGTAGTGTGCTCCACACAGGAAGCCAAGACTTGATCTCTCTGTCAAATGTCCATCCCCACCCTCCTGGAGTAGGAGTCTGCTGCTGGGCCAGTTCACATGTCGTCCAGATTCCAGGTTGGTAAGCAGCGCGCCTCGAGTGTTGCAACAAAGCCTCTTGAGTCGGTGGAATGTTCTCCATCGTTTTGCTCTTTTTGCAGAACAAACTCCCTCAGTGCCAGTTCTGGCAGTTTCCTGGAACTGGCAGCTTTCGTCAGAATCACTGCATCCCACTCATAGTCAGACTTCAAAGTGTCCTTGAGCAGTTCCTGCATGCCTTGTTCGAAGACAAGTACTAAATTCATGCCATCACTTTGCTCTTGTGCTTATGGAAAGTACTTCAGAACTTGTTCGTTGAAGCGAACCTTGTTGATCTCTCTACCAATACCAAGGTCGGCTAGGCGATTTTCATAGGGCTGACGCAGCGAAGAGAACTTGAAACAGAAGGTTCTATCTTCTACAGAGTTCTCAACATGTGTGATGAGCTCAACAAAAGCTTTGGCTTTCAGTTTCTTCTGAGAGTAGTCTTGGCTTCTACTCAGAAAGGAACGATGGCGATTTCGCAGTCCAGTCAAGCAAGTAAGGTGATACTTTGCATCAATGGCAACGAGGTCACTACCTTCAATCCTGATCAGTAAATCTATTTCGTGCAGATCTGAAAAGTTGCAAAGTCATGGAGTTGCCCATCGCATTTGTTGCAGAATATGCACTTATTCTTCTACACAGACATGCGGTTTCGACGTCGTTTGGCTGCAGCATCACTTTCAGTACTGCCGGCTCTCTCCCTTCCTTGATCTTTCCAGTTTCTCTGCACTGAATTTGATATGACATATTTTGTGCCACTGTGCACGGTGCTGAATAAACTGGGCCTTGTCCATGTCCTCACTAAACTTGAGTGGGACCGGGAGTCTCTCCCTAACTGCCTGAATTCACTGACATTGTCCAGAAAGGTTCTGTATGCTTCTAAGCTGTCCCTTTGTTGACGCACATTAAAGGGGCATCGGAGTGTTTCAGAGGTTGTCTGCTGACATATTAGAGAATTTGTCATCCTTACCGACCATAACAAATGTGGAAAAAAAATCTGTAAACCAAAAAATTTTTTTTTTTCATTTTACATGTTTGAATGTTGCTGCTGCCAAGGAATATGCAATATGCATAGTATTATAACATTCTATGATACAACAGTAATTGAGCTCTCAGATCCAATATCTTTATTTCTAACCGAAAAACTGATTTTTTCCTGGTTTTCGTCCATCCATTTTTTAAAAATGGCCGAAACAGGCTCCAACAAGCTCATATTACTTGGTTCCAATAAAAATATCAAAATTTATACCACACAGATTGTCAGGGAAAAAAAATGGTGCTTTTGTCCGGCATGTCCCCATATTGTCAAATGTGGTCCTAAGCTGCCTGACTATAAACATTGAAGTTTAATTGCTTAGATGATCACACCAGTGTTTAACCAAGGTTTCAACGTACATTAAAAATAGTATAATATGTAAACTAAGTACAGTGAAAGCTCTAAAGTACAATAAAACTCCAGACTGATGGGTGTTCGTAAAATCAAATATTCCAGAAAGTTGAAATGTCCTCCAATCGGATCGGATCGATACGTACCATTATGCGCTGTAATAATAATAAAAAAATGTATAATAATATATGAAATAATATAATCAAAATATATAATAAAATGTCCCCAAAATTTCTCTTTTGAGCTGATTCTTCCCATATCTTTATTTAAGTGTGTATTAATATTGCAACACCTTCAAAGTAATATTAAAAGTAAGTAATAAAAAGTACATAATGAAATGGCTCCCAAATTTACTTAAAACCAACTTAAACAACCCGAAACGTTTTGGAAACGATTTGGCAGAAATTCCATATGTTGATCATTCTGGAATGTTGAGACCAGAAAATGGAGCCGTTTTGGTTTCCTTTTGTAAATCGTCCATACATAGAAACAATATTTGATGGAATATGCGCAACGAACGTACCGCTGAGCAGGGGTGTGCCGGATAGTATTTTTTACTATCCGGCCGGATACCGGATAGCCGGATAATATAAAAAAAATATCCGGCCGGATATCCGGCCGGATACCGGATAATATCATTCAAATAATTCATAATTTTTATATATTATTATTTAGCTATTACTTGACTAATTGACTATACTATCAAATTTTAATCATTTGATGTAAATTATAGCTATCTTTCATAAATTACTAATTACCTATATTTTATCCTTTTCAGGATTGTTTCATTGCCTAAATCATATAGCTATATAGCTAGTTAGTATTAGTTACAGGCTTACAGCAATATTTTAACATTATTTACCCCCCTAAAATGGCTAGTTTTATTTGGAAAATATTTACAATACATGAGACTAATCCAACTATAGCTATTTGCTCCCTATGTTCCAAAAGATTAAAAGGGGATCAGAGAAATTGGGTGCTAGGTGCTATAGCACAAAACCTTTGCATAATCATGCAAAGATGCTGCGTTCAAAAGAATATAAAGAAGTGTCTCAACTTAACAAATCATCTGAAAATCAAAATCAACCTACAGCGACCACCTCAATGGCTCCGAAGGAGAAAAAATTAGTTGCCATGGAAAAGCAACTCACGTTAGAAGAAAGTTTTTCCTTTAAGAAAATATGGGATATAAATGACTCAAAAGCTCAAGCTTTACATAAAAAGATAGGATTAATGATGGCATTGGACAACCATCCTTTTAGTTTAGTTGAACAAGATGGCTTTATAGGACTGATGGCCCACATACAGCCAAGGTATTTGCTACCAAATCGAACATATTTTTCAGAAAAAGTCATACCCAAAATCTATGAAGAACTCAAAGAAATTGTTATGAATAAATTGAAAGAAGGGAAATACATTAGCTTCACTTCCGATATTTGGACCTGCTCTTCTTAAAATGAATCATTCATTTCCTTGCCAGGTCATTGGATCATGAATGACTACACTCATTGTAATGCAGTATTGCATTCAGCTCATTTTTCAGGATCGCATACAGGAATTAATATAGCGGACAAATTGCAATCTATGTGGCAATCATGGAATATTGACAGATCAAGGCGTAATATATTGGTCAGAGATGGAGCTTCTAACATAGCTTTGGGATGTGACCTTGCGGAAATACCTTCTGTTCACTGTTCAATTCATTTGCTACAGCTAGTGGTGAATGATGCATTAATGGCTCAACGATCTATAAAGATCTTTTGGCAAAGTGTCGACGTTTAGTGACACATTTTAACCACTCCCCACTGGCTACTTCTGAATTTAAAGCTCTCCAAACACAACCGGGTCATGTTCCTCTTCTATTGGTACAAGATGTTTTAACGCGCTGGAACTCATCTTATTTGATGCTAGAACGTATGGTTAAGTTGAAAAAATCAGTTCAAATATACCTTGCTGATCATAGTGAATTACTTGTTATTTCATCTAATGAGTGGCACTTGATTGAAAATCTTTTAAAGCTTTTACAGCCATTTTTTAAACTCACCCAAGAAATGAGTACAGAATATAGTTTACTCTCTACTGTTATCCCAAACATGTGCGCGCTTGAAAGGTTTCTTTCAAAAATTGGCCAGGATGATCAAGGAGTCCAAACTACAAAAGATGAACTGTTGAAGTCATTGCGGTCACGATTTTTTGCCAATGAAAGCAATGAAAAAAGAAAGTGTCTAAATGTCTTAACAAATCGGAAGTATGCTGTAGCAACTGTCATTGATCCACGATTTAAATTTTTGTTTTTCAAAGATCAACAAAAGGAAAATATTAAGACATGGTTAATTGAAGAAATAAATGAAATAAACAACCTAGAGAAAATTAGAGATAAATATTTTGAAGAACAGGCTCACAGCAGCGACGATTCTAATTCTTCTTCCTCCTCAACAGGAAGAAAAAAGGCAAAGTTTGATGATGATCCACTCTCTGCTTGTTTCAGGGAACTAACACAAGAAAATTCAGAAAAGATATCTGGTGAGAAAAAGTTTAAAAAAAGCCGCAAGATGGCTTCATTCGCAGAAATAGCAGAGGAAATTGAGCAATATGCAAAAAAACCCATATCAGACAGACGACTATCTCCACTTGAAATTTGGAAAAATGAAGAATCCTTTCCATCTCTCAAGAAAATTGCTCTAAAATGGCTAGTGACACCAGCATCTTCAGTTTTCTCAGAAAGAATGTTTTCCGAATACGGAAATATTTTTGAAGAAAAAGTACTTTGCTACCAAAGCGAGGGGCGATGCTTCTTTTTATCCATCACAATGGACGAAAATTTGATTTAAACTTGTGAATCTAGTGTCTTGAACATAGTATTAATTTTTATTGTTTAATGTGAGTTTTTACTTTTTGAGGTTTTGCTATTTTAATAATTTCACTTACCTTACTGGTATATTTGATTAGGCTATATGTTTTATTTTTATATCTCAAATCTTAATAAAAGGTTTCGCTAATTCATATTTTTTCATATTGTAATTTGCAATATATATAAAAATAAAAAATAAAAATAAAAATTAAAAAGTAAGGGAAGCTGGGATCTTAGCTATGCGTCACACTTTTAGCTGGACCAAACATTTTGCCTTTTTAGCAGTGTTAATATAGTTACATACTAGTAGTGGTACATGCTTATTTATCAATTATTTTAATTTTAGATTTTTGTACAACTATATTCAACTTTTGCTAGCTAAAGGCTATGCAAGCTAAGATTGGAAAGGGGCGGGCCCAGATGGTATTCCCATTACAAAAAAGACTATCATAAATATCCGGCTATCCGGCCGGATACTGACATCTATCCGGCCGGATACAGGATACCGGATAATAGCTGTTATCCGGCCGGATATCCTGCCGGATAGTGGTATCCGGCACATCCCTACCGCTGAGAACCTGTAATGAAAGAAAGGGATAACAAAATAAACACAAATTATGTACAAATGCTAAATCGAAGTAATAGCAGCACGTTTGTACAGTATACGAGAAACATAGCTTAAGTGACGTTGTCCTTTCATATATGCACATAGGGGTGGGGGAAATCTTAGTTATATAACGCCTGATAAAACCAATAATAGTTTTGAAGGTTCCCTAATAGTGTTTTAAAATAGAATAACCATTTAGATTCACCCAATTCATGTAAACCGCTTTACCCCATGTACACTTGTACAGTACCTATAAAAGCTCATGTAACTTGACGATCTGTAGAGAGATGAGTGTGAGAAACTGAAAGAATACCTGCAGAGAGAAAACTACAAAAGAACGCTCCCCCTCAATAAATTATTACTTATCACCTAAAACTTACAAAAGTTAAACCTATAATTAACTCTTATTATTCACGCACAAGTAGAATAGAACATCCAAAGAAAGTAGTTCTTCAAACCTTACCCTGAATAATGCCATTTAACAAGAAATAAGGTAATGAGATGTTTAAAATTTTGCATTTGAATTGCTAACTGGCTCTGAATCATCTATATTAATATTTGTGACGGTCGAACTACCTGCGAACTTTCTTTCTTTGTTTCTAATGGCCTGCCAAACCACTGGCCAGATTTGGATGAGACTTGGAAGATAGTGGTAACAGAGGCCAGAGGAAAACATAGGCTATGTGGCGTCGGCCTCCGAGGTCATCTGAGGCAGCTGGAGGCCTCTATATTCCGGATTGGTTGAAAGATAGTGACATCATAAACACGTCATGAAAGATAGTGACATAAAATGGACGGAGCTCTAGCATATATATATATATATATATATGTATATATATAAATAATTTAGGGTGGTCCAAAAAATTGAAAATGAAAAATCTATTTCTCATGAAAATGAAAAATCTATTTCTCATGACAATTGATGTTGGAAATAAAATACTGGATTGATTTGTGCATATTTAGAGGTGGCTCAACTCTAAGCCTTAGTATCATTATAGTTTGGGGTGGCAAATTTCTTCAAACTTGCGCCATCCTTAAATATTAAATATTAACGTTTATTATAAGTTTGTTTTCGGGTAAATTATTTTGCTTCTGGAATTCCTTAAGTCTGTCAAAGGTTGGAGATGAATAATTAAAATGCAACAGATTGGCCGCGCAATTGCATATATCTCTGAAACAGACTTCTGGCTAAGAAAGGCTTCATCAACTGCAAGTGCTAAAGTATGATTCGCACAAGCAACAGGAGTAATTTTGAGAACGCTAACAGCTTTAGTAATTTTACAGCCATTGTCGTGCACAATTGCATGCACACGATCGCTCTTTATTGACCATTCTTGCAATATAGAAGTCAATGCAGTTGCAAATTTTTCATGAGTATGGGAATCTGGCAGATTTTTGGTGGCTAAAACATGCTGCTTTTGCTCACATTTACTATTAATTCTATGTGCTGTCAAACTGATAAAGGCTTCAGTTTTTTATGGTGACGCCTAATAACCCAAATAAAACTAATATTCGGAATTCGGTATTCGGCCGAATAGTTCTGCACCAAATATTCGGTATTCGGTGAATTTTAGTATTCGGTACATCCCTAATACTCGTATATATATAATGCTACACACAGACCATGCATGGAACAAGGAACTCTTCTGGGAAAATTAAATCCACTATAGTCTGAATAAATAATGATAAATGACAAATACTAAAGATTTTCTTTTTCGTGATGGAAGTCCAACGTAAGCAATGGGTCATGACCGTGTCATGATTTAATTTTCCCAGAAGAGTTCCTTGTTCCATGCGCAGTCTCAACATAAAAGTTTCTCAGTTGACCATTCTGAGTTGTATCGTGTATATACAGTATAGAGTATATTAGGGTAAGCCACACATATATGGTAAAAAATTAAAATGCACAAATAAGAGTTCCTGTTGCATTTTCCCATTCCTTATAAGGACCGGATTTTTAGCTAAATCCATTAATATTTAAGGGTGGCGCAAGTTTGTAGATATTTGCCACCCCAAACTGTATAATGATACTAAAGGTTCGAGTTGCGCCACCTCTAAATATGCAAGAATTAATCCAGGTTTATATTTCGAACATTGTTAATGGTTATGGAATATGGAAAAATATCATGAGAAATATATTTTTCATTTTAATTTTTTTTTGACCACCCAAGGAAAATAAGAGTGCTCTTTTTCTCTCTTTTAATTACAATGAATGAAGTCTATGAAATGAAATGAATTACTCAACAAACACTAAATAATTAATAAAATAACATAATGTTCGAATTAAGAAAATAAATGTACAGTAGAATAATTTACAATAAAATAAATAACAATGACATATTTGAGTGAAATATACGTTAGAGCAGTGGTTCCCAAACTGTGTTCCGTGGAACCCCAGGGTTCCACGGAGGTTTAACAAGGGTTCCGTGACACGTTTTCTAATCAGTCTAATCAGGTCTTAATATTAAGGTCTAATTAAGGTCCTAATATTTATACATAATTTTACCTTGTGGCTTTTTGTTAAATAATATTTTATATTCTCAGTCTGACTTGAAATGGTACCATCGTGGATTTGGGATCACTAAATATTTTTCGCTAAAATTAAAATCTGCTAAGTATATGTAAATAAATTTTCGCTACTCGGCTACTGCAAAAGTGTAATTTGGCAGATTTTAGTTTTAACGATTTTATAAAAGACTCATATAAATTCTGTCATAGTATTTAAAATTTGTCAAATTATTTATGACAAATTTTAATATATATATTTTACGCGTGAGAATTTAACTGTAATTAATTTTGAGCAATATGTTTTCGCTAAAATTAAAATTTTATAAGTTGCCAGTTGATTTGATGTGCACTTGTTTCGTAATTAATTGTGAACCAATCAGTATAACTATAGCCGTTGGCGTGGTGCACTGTCAAGTTAATTTCTGATAGGCTTTATTTACTTAAGTGTTCAGTGTAAAATTTTGTAGTGTGTTCATCACTAAAATCTGTAACCGACTTTTTTAGCATAATTTTGGAAAAATGGAGAAATGGTTGAAATGCTATAGGTCTACTTTAAAAGAAAAAACATCTGGAAGTGAAAACGAACGAACGGAATCGCCTACCGAAAATGAAAGCTATATAAAACTATATAAAGCTATATAAACTTTGGATTTATGCCTATTGGAAATTTAAATGATCCTGACGGCTAATGTGTTGAATGTAATCAAGTATTAGCAAACAGTAGCTTGAATCCTGCAAAGTTAAAGCGGCATTTGGAAACTAAGCATCCACATTTAAAGGAAAAACACAGTGATTATTTCAAAAGGAAGCGAGACGAATTACAAAAGACAGTTAGCACACTCAAATCATTTGCTTACTCAAACAATAAAAATGCACTTGAAGCCTCATATCGTGTCAGCTATCGCATTGCTAGGGCCGGCGAAGCACACACAATTGCAGAATCATTAATAAAAGGGTGTGTGGAGGATATAGTGACATGTATGTTGGATGAAAAATATAGTAAACTTACAGAAACTGTTCTTTTGTCAGACAACAGAGTCTCTCGTCGCATTAAGGATATAGCTAGCGATTGCGAAACAATATTAGTGAACCGGTTAAAAAGCAGCCCTGTTAGTTTTTCTATTCAACTTGATGAATCAAGGGATTAGAAGGATTAGCTGTATTGCTCGTATTTGTACGTTACGTTTATGAAGAGTCTGTGCAGGAAGACCTGTTGTTATGCTAATCCATTGAAACAACAACGACAGGCCAGGATATATTTACTATCTTCAATAACTACATGCAAAAACATGATATCAGATGGGAGCTCTGCAAAAACGTATGTACGGGGCTCTAATAAACCTTAGCCCCCCCGCCCATGGCCTAAACCATTAGAGGTACAGTAAAATTAAACATACCTTACAAAAGAGATTTTTATCCTGCATTTAATGAGAAACAATTAAAACTTGGTGTTCCCGCCATTGGCTTCCAAGACAGCCTGAATTCGCTTTGGGTAGCTTGCCAAAAGTGACGTGAATAGATCTTGATCGTTACGCAAATTTGCTAAAACAGTTTCAATGTGTTGCGTCATTGTACCCTTCGAAAATCGATTTGCTGCAGGTTCTTGAAACAAGAGACATTCAACTTTGTTCTTTATAACTGATCCAATGTGTTCACAGACGTTCAGGTCAGGAGAATTTCCTGGCCATTCTTCATTTCCAAAGAAATCGATCTCATGGTTCCGCAACAACTGTTGAGTGGCTAATGCCTTAAAGCAGGGGGCCTTATCGTGCAGAAGTGTGACCTGATCGACATCCATAACATTGTTTGGGTTTCTTAGAAAAGGAATGACATGCTGGGATAGAATAATATCACGAAAATACTCTCCATCACAACTCTGACCAGTTGGCTTCAGCACCCACATGAGCTTCTTCTTTGCAGTGAACAAAACAAACACACCAACACAGTCTGGACTTTTTAATAATTCGCGATAATGTTCATTGTCATCGATTTCATCGGGTGTTGTGGCCCACACTCGATCATTTTCGTAGTTAGGCCGACGTGTTACGTAAACAAAGAATTCATCAGAGACAGCTAAATGCATGAAATCATCCACATCTCAATCTTCAAGATAATGGGCAAACCACATTCTGTCATCGATGTTAAGTTGAGTTTTTCTTGGCTTTGGAAGTTCATGCCAAGGCTTTAAACCTTGCCTATGACGGTACAGTCGAATGATCTCACCACTAACGATCTTTCCTCTCAACATTTCGATCTCTCTAGAAAGTTTAGCACAGCTGTTTTTCCGCTTACGCGTACCGCTTTCAATGATGTCCTTTGTTTCCTGAGAGAGTGGCAAATTTGGGCGCCCAGATTTGGTTGTATCCATTTCACATTCATCCAAAGTTTTATTCCAATTTCTTTTGACGAAGTCCTCACTTCTTCGCAACTTTTTGGCAACCCATGAACGTGTTATAAAGGTGGCTCCAGCATCACGAGCTTCCCAAAATGTTATTGCTCGTATGCGATCTATCACACGTTGCCTCTCCGAATCACCAATTAATTAAGAAGCCATTATATTATCACTTTATCAGCTAGAGTAATTTTAATACCTGCAATAAATAAAGAATTTTATATATTTTTATAATCACTAAAAACTATTTCGATATAAGTAAATATGTAAGCTGCAAATGGGGGGGGGGGCTAAGGTTTTTTGGAACCCCTTACAGACGGCGCAAAGGCGATGACAGGTAAAATTAAGGGTGCACTAGCTCTCATAAAAAATGTTGCACCTGATGTGGAAGGTAGACATTGCTGTCTTCATCGAGAAGCATTAGCGGTGAAAGGGATGCCAGAAGAACTGGAAACTGTTCTGGATGAAGTAGTTAAGGTTGTTAATTTCATTAAAGCCAGGCCTCTTAATACTCGACTGTTTTCTGCTTTGTGCAAGGAAATAGATTCGACACATACTGCCCTATTATTACATACTGAGGTGCGTTGGTTGACTCGAGGCAAAATACTTTCACGTGTCTATGAATTGCGAGATGAGATTCGACTATTTCTGCTGGACCATCAGTTTTCTCTGTCTTCTAAATTCAATAATGAAGATTGGCTTAAGAAGCTAGCCTATCTTGTTGACATATTTTTTAAATTAAATGAACTGAACCTATCAATACAAGGTCCCAACACCCACATTTTGATTGTTGATGACAAAATTGAATCATTTCTTCGAAAAGTTGAACTTTGGATTGATTGCTCAAGGGAAAGCAGCATTGAATGCTTTGCAAATCTACATACATTTTTGGATAAGAATGGCCTGATATTTGACGAAACCATGAAAGTTTGTATAATTCAACACTTGCAACAATTGCGAAATTCATTAAGAAAGTATTTTCCAAAGTCGCAAGATTCACTCACTTAGCTGCGCAACCCATTTATTGATTCGAATATTTTGAAACAACAAAATCTTCCAATAAATGAAAAAGAGCAGCTAATTGATATTTCAACTGATCTGACACTCAAAACAACTTTTGATAAGGATTCTTTGTTGTCTTTCTGGATAAAGCTTTTAAATCCATCTCCCGATCTTAAAAAACGAGCATTGAAGAAGCTCCTCCCCTTTGTATCAACTTAAGTTATATGTGTGAGGCTGGATTTTCTCGATATATGTATAGCGACCAAAAATAAGTACGTAATAAGTTGGATGCGGCAGTGGATATGCGCCTACAGCTGACGAACATCAAACCAAATTTCCAAAAACTCTGCTGCACTAAACAAGCACATAAATCACACTAAAGTACGCCAGTAAGGTATATAAGTTTTGTTGCTCAATAAATATTTTACAGCTCTAAGTCTAATATATATATATATATATATATATATATATATATATATATAACTAAGTAGTTTTTCCAGTAATCTACTTGTAACTAATTACTTTGCTGAACGACTACCTTTTACTTGTAATTGATTAAAAATTTAGCAATAGTAATTACATTTTACTTCATTACTTTTGTAAAAAAGCTATACAATTACTTTTTTCTATTTTTCTTTTATTTTTTTCAGATCTCCCAAGGCTGTTTATTCTCCAATCCCATATTACTGATAATAATGGAGCAGTGTTGCCATATGTATTTTAATCCAGGAATTTTGGCCCAAAATCTACGAATTTTTTTTCCAGTCAACGTCTGGCATTAGGCTGGCAAGTGACAACACTGTGCAAACGTCAGCTCAGTCAGCCTTAGCAATATATAATTAATCCAGAGAAATAATTTCTACTTTATACTTTTAGTTACTTTTCAGACATCAGTAATTTTTACTTTTAGTCGATTACTTAGTTAAGCTAGTAATTTTACTTCTACTTCATTACTATTTTCGGCAAGTAATTCTACTTTCTCAATTATGAAATCTTAGTAATTTTCCCACCACTGCACGAGTGTTTACTGATGAATTTGAGGTGTTTGTTGTATCTCCCTTCAGCCATCTTGCTTCTCTACTTTTGAGAATTTTTTTTCGATGAATTTTTTGCGGACTTACACAATCTACCTTGGGAAATTGATTTTTCATGCTGTGCTGTATTTACCACTTGGAAGTGTTTTATTAATTGAAGTTGAGCCCCAGGTTTAACTTTTTTGGGATTCGATTTTCTTCGCTGAAAATGAAGTTGCCGACTAATTTGTCGCAGGGCCGTTCAATTGCTCGTGGTGCATTATCGCCTTTTGGTACCTTTTCATAGAAGCCGACTAAACCTTTCTGTGGTTTTGGTTACTGTCATTTGGATTTGGCAACTTCTTGGTTGTTTTATGGTCGGGCATGGATCTCTCATGGTGTCCACGAATTTTAGGAAAATCATGTTTAGATCCGTAGAAGAAATAAATGTTTATACCGCATTTGCATGTCTGATATATATATATATTCATATGTGTGTGTAAACCATCTACTTTTATTCTCGTATAAGATATAACTTTATCCATTATTCTGTTTCGAACTTTAGAGCTTTATTAATTTTTACGGCTACTCTACTTCGATGCGTTCATAAATAATACTTTTTGGCATCATTTTTCTTATTCCATTATAAAGATCTTCACATGAAAACGAACAATTTATCTATTGGCTATTGTATAGAAGATTGTTCATCCTACACCTGAAATATTACCTCGTGAAAAGTTTGTAAATAAGTGAGAGTTATGAGAGAGAGAGAGAGAGAGAGAGAGAGAGAGAGAGAGAGAGAGAGAGTTACAAGGACAAGAGGAAGGTCAAAGACCTTTCAGTCCACTCGGGGAGGTTCCTGTTATTAAAGTGGTTTATTTTTAACCTATTCTAGCAGTATTTTAAAATGAATAGAAACATATAAGGCTCTCTCCCCACCCTCCGCTACCTCCTCGCCAGAGGCGGGTACGGAAAAAGGTTGAAAAAATACCTTAACCCTGAAAAAGTAGCAAAAGAAATTTACAGGAAAGAGGAGAATATATAAGCTAGCTTTACAATTACGCTATGCACACAGAGATCGTACACTAGCTAGTACCGCTGTATAAAGTAACCAACAATTTACCTGTGCCACTCGCACATCAACTATCTGGTATCGTCACAAAAACCTCGAACATGGGGGTTTTCATTTTATGCAAAATATTTACATCTCTATTTACCGAGGTATCGGTCCAACGAAGACCCCATGACCCATTTCAGGCTAGACCCAAAAGGATTAAGAGAGAGGTAATGGTTAAACTCTCCATGTCTACACCCATGTACGCACAAAACCATCACGCCAGCAAAGTGATGAAATGCTTCAATAGGAAAGTGGTGGAAACACGACTTAAGAAGAGAAATCAGATTTTCCACACCATGCCCTATCCCGTCATGTGCATCCAGCCACCCAAGAGAAAGATACATTTTTTATTTTTTTTTTCTGTTCGTTATGAAATTGTGTTTCTACAAAAAAATTTCTACTCTTTTTAGACATGTCAACAAGGCAGGCAGGTGTGTGAGCTGTTTTCTGTAAATGGATATCTATCATGTGGATTGTGGATGTCTTTCAACTCTTTGAATGTCACCGAGTTTCAACTTGGGTCTTCCGCCGTGAAAGGTGTTTATGCACCAAGTGATATATGGAGTCGTTTATACTTCGCGGTGTTATCCACCACGAGAGTAGATAACATTTCTTTCCGGTGAGAAATATCAGTGTGAGGACCCTGTATCTACACCAGTGTACTTGTCCCTTATGGAGAATGAAGGTGTTTCGTGGATGATCACCGTTGTTGCTACGGCGAATTCAAAAGTCTCCCACTTAGAGGTGTTTATGAGGCAAGTGATAAAAAAAAAAGAGTTGCTCGATGGTTGATCATGCTATGCGAGGCAGAATCAACCAGAGACGTCTCTCCAAAGTGAGGGGAGAATTAAGCGTAGGAGGAAGAGTTTAAACAAACTCTCACAGGGTTACGTTATAATATTATTTTCTTTAATTATATTATATGTGAGGACAATCTTAAACCCCGAGTGTATTCAGAACCTTGTCCAACCTATTTTTAAACATATTACACTTTGGTTTGAAACAGCCTCCGAAGGAAGTTGGTTCCAGATATTAACTATTTTATAGGAGAAGAAATTACCACAGATGGAGGTACTAAATGTTTTAAGTTCCAATTTAAAACCATTATTTCTTGTCGGATTGTTATTAAATTAGAATAATTTCCTGTCGTCTACACTGTCTCTTCCATTCAGCATCTTGAAAACTTAAAGAAGCTGACCTCACAACAGAGAGAGAGAGAGAGAGAGAGAGAGAGAGAGAGAGAGAGAGAGAGAGAGAGAGTGTTTTATGATGCATTGTGGTTAGGTTCTTCCATAATAATTGAAAAATTCGGAATATTCCTTTTGTTAGATAAAGGATTTTAAGTTCTAAGCTTCTATTTAAAGTGAAGTAATCATGTAACGAAAGCTATGCAAAACAAGTGTATTATATTCCTTATAGGATATTTTAAGGCTACGTCTTAGCCAATGTCGTATCACCGCTTCCCATCGATCAGTGAAATTAACTGACATTGGGTCTGGTTAATAGTTGGATGGAGGACCGTCTTCTGCGTTCAGATTATGTACCGACCCGTGGTTCGGATCCCCGTAAAGCTGTAGGTCCCCTCCGTCATATGACCTCAGATGTTGCGAAGGAGGTTAAACAAAACCAATCAAACACCAACAACGTCTTAAATTTATAAATTTCAATGAAATAAAGAGCTGTATTTGATTTCAGTTTCAAAATGTACCTGCTAATTAATTCACAGAAGTACATTTAAAACCTTTGTTGATGGTTTGAATAATAGAAGAATTCGTGCATATATAAACTGGGGATGTGCCAGATAGTAATTTTGCCAAATAGCAAAACCGGATATCCGATAATACCGGATAGTGCTTTTATTTAGAAATAAAAAGATACACATTTGCTCCTCAAAATACTTGTATAGAGTATCAGAAATTACGAAACACTGGTATTTCTAGTGATAGAAAAATTGCTAAAAAAATTTATGCTGCTGTTTCCATATTTTTGCCTTTGTTAATTATTATTTTTTTATATATAGTTAATCACACCAACAGTAAAATGATTTGTTTCACATGAAAGTTTTGTTTGACAAGTTAGCAGTTTTCAACATTAGAATGTTAAGACTAATTTAAACATCTATGTCATATATTGCATATTAACTAAATAAATACCATACCATATATAAAGCAGAATCACAATAGGGTTGTCATTATTTAAACAGACCTTCTTGTGTCTATTGTGTCAGTGATTGTGTTGCGTGTTTATGTCTCTGATTAGTTTTTTATAGCTATCCCTGATAACACCATTTTCTATATTGAGTATTCAGGAAAGAAAATGAGGGCTGCGGCTGGCTGAAATGACATCACAAAATTGAAATCTATCACAATGGCTTAAAGTTGTATTGTGAATTAAATCATGTAGTTCGTTATATATTTCACTTTTGTTCATTATTATTATTAGTATGATATATGTGGAGATTAATTTAGCTGATTGTTAATTTTGCTATGTTATCTCTCAAATTAAAATATACTGAATTTTAAAAGCGAAATATTGGTTGGTTACACGCCCAGAAAGAAATTAGTATAAAAAAGTTGCCCGTTGAATTTAATATTTCGGATCACCTGAAGATCAGAGCCCCCAGCCTCAATTACCAAACTCCTACAACTCTAATTTCACCTCTTATAACGTCAACAACAACAACAACAACAATTACCAAATGATATCTTCGTTAAAACTAACGAAAATATCACGACCTAACCTAACCCAATCGTCAAGGGCGTACAGTTGACCTAACCGGGCATTCAATTTAATTTATTATTATACTTGATTGTAAAGTAAAAAACAAGAATACATGGGGGCCGTGATCTTCAGGTGATCCAATATTTCTAAGATTAAAATATTTGACTGTTCCACCTACTGCAGCTCAGTTTAATCAGAAAGACCTTATAGTGCAGCAGGGACAATCTGTTCACTAACAGAAATCGTTTATCTTCTGAAAATACGAAAAAGCTGCTTTTCATCATGAAAATTTTAAAATTTTAAAATTCCAATACTAGTTATTAATTGGAAAATATCATCATCTTTTTTTCATTTGAAAAATAAGAAGTTTTCTTCTTAATTTACTAGAATTTATTTGGATCTTGTGGGTTATAACCCATCATTTACTTCATTTTTTCATATAATACAACAACCCACAAGATCCAGTTTTTCTTTTGTAGAATTTAAATCTGAATCTATTTTCTTCTATAGTATTTCTTGTGCAAATTGATATTAACGGAGATATAAGCAATTTTTGGATCGATTAAAATTGACCCTGCAGGTCGATTTTGATACGAGAATAGGTTTTTCTGGTGTATTTTGGTGTGTTTTATTCAAATCTGACGTTCATTTTTTTGTGCAAATGAATTATTGAATGCCCGGGTAGGCTAATTGAATGCCGGTTAGGTCAATTGTACGCCCTTGATGATTGGTTAGGTTGTCGTGATATTTTCGTTAGTTCGGTTAAGTTGTGATATTTTCATTTAAACTAACGAAAATATCACGACAACCTAACAAATAGGCCAGGTCAAAATTTTATATTGAAAAGGTACATATTGTGAGGGGTTTGAATGGAAGACAGGAACCCCCTCATAAATTATTTTCGCTGTTTAAAACCTCCTACCCCTGGCACAATTTTTCATTTTTTGACCTATATTGAGGAATATTCCATTTATACGAGACTTACTCTACATTCAGGTTTTTTGATGACATAAATCTTTATTAACGTATATTTTATTTAATAATGTACAGTATTAGAAAAATTAATTAAGTACAACAATATATTCAGAAGAAAAAATTAGAGGCACAATAAATGTGCTAAAATTCAATTCACTTTTTCATTGTTCCTTATCACATCAAAAGGGAAGAAATTTTCAATATCATTAGGAAAATTTATTTCATATGTTTCTTACTCATTCCATTGGGCCTTCCATTTAAACTTGGGCCAGTTTTCGCCTTCATTCTAATGAGTTTAAGATAAACTTTTGACGGGTGTCATATCCTATTCTTTCCTGACATGCTTTTGTTACTAGGTTCACTGCCCTTTCCACACTTTGACTGTGGCATGGAAAAGAAACTATCTCCAGTGGCTTACATCGAGCCTGTAGTAGCTCATCGTCACTAAAATTGTTTAGCAGCGGTGGAGGAGTAATGATCTCTTTTTGTCAATCGATCATCTCGGTGTAGTCAAAAGACTGGAAATTGAGGGTTCGAGGCAACTCAAAGTTTCTGGTACCTGAAAATCCTGTTCTTGAAAAGATGATTTTCTGAATAGCTTGCAAAGTGGGCAAAGTGGGCAAAGTAGGCGTTATTCTTTAATACTGGTTCTATGATTGATCTATGTTGCTCATCTAAATTTCGAAGCAAGTACATTAAATGCCAAAAGTTATATGCACCATCAGTTGCATTAGGATGAGATTTTATCCAAAACCACCCTGGAGCATAGAACTGCATATTAATCTTGACTATATCTTGAAGGATTTTATCGGGATTTGGCGTTGAGATATATAATCGAAGGACCCTGTTGGCTAGAGTTAGTCAGCGAGCATGGTGAAGGGTACCTGGGGATCGAGTTGACAGATCTTCAGAAATGTCTCCAGTTTGCACTGCCAGACACATATCATAGAGATATCTTTGATCACTGCTTAGCTCCTTCACAACATTTGCTGGAATTTCTTTAATGTTTCCCTTTACGCGAGAATATTTGACTACCTCCAATTTTGTTAAATCTGTTTTCAGTTTATTCCCAGTTGAACCCACAAAAGTATTTGGACCTGTTGTTTTACCATCAATGGCTTTGTAGACGTGCATCAAAGGCAGGTCATTCAAATGCAAGAGGCGCACCAACCACTGCACTGGTCTGTTAAGATGAATTTCAACCAGTTTTATGGCTCCACCAATTTTTCCTGTATTTACAGGAATACCATCACACAGTAAAGCTTTGATAGTATCTGTGCTGTTCGAGTCTGTAATAATAGTTATCAACTCTTCTGCTATGCAGCGAGCAGTTCCATTATCTGGTGTGACATGGTCTACATAGATGCTTCCAGGTTCTTTCACAATAACATAGTGTTCTTTTTTTATCTTTCCACTTTTAGTTAATGTGTTATCTTTCCTTCCATCAAATCCAAAGCCCTCCATCTTCAGATTTTCGGATTTAGACCTAAAAGTATTTGTTTCACCCATGCGATTTCTTTCTCTTTCTAATTTCTTTCTGTCAAGCATGTTGGTGTGGTTAAGGATCCCCATATCTTTTAAAGCTGCATTGACTATTGCAGCTGCAGCTCCATAACTTACACGATAACGATCTGCTGTTAATGCTAGGTTTTTATAGGAGTGCCTGTTCTGAATATTCTCAGTCAATTCTAATTCGGTCTCATAATCTATCATACATCCTGACTCTCTGAATCTACATCCATGTCTTCTTCGGTATTTTCTATAAATTCCGATGGTAAAACATTGTTGGCTTCAGTCATTTCTTCTTGTGCTTTTAGTTGACGGTTTTGTGCTTCTTGGGCTCTTGCTAAAGATCTCTTCTTTGTTGAACTAGCTATGCGATCAATGGGTCCTAACTGATTTTGTCTTTGTTTTTGACTCACAAAAGACTCCCATTCTGCCATTGGTATTTTATCCTTACACCTGCAAGATTTCATATCAATTCCCTTATCATACCATTCACAAGAAGATATATCAAACATTTCATCATACTAAGCTACTTTTAAGGCAAAACTTTCATTTCTTCGATGTAACGGCACCTTGTTCATTCATTAGCAGTTGCTGATCCTTTTGATTTAGCTTTTTCACGACGGCGCACAAAAAGGTAGTGTCTCACAACATCTGCTTTTGAAGGAGTCATGGCTGCTGGGAATTCCGTAGGATATCCAAAGGCTGCATTTGAGGACTTGCTTCTAGTAGTCGTAGTTTATATTCAGAAGTAAAATCAAATTATATGTAATTTATAATTTATGATAATTCAAATTATAATTAAAGCAAACGCAAATTATTTCTATTTATCTGAAAAATTATTTCTATTTATCTGAAACATGAAAATATCAAGCATTAAACAAACAACTTATCATGTAACATATAACAACATTAAACATATGCAAATATGAAGGTAAAAAAGGGAGGGGGATGTGATTGGGGTAATAAGGTAGCGCATGCTTGATTTTTTAATATTTTCTTAAAGTGATAAAAAAAAACCTTCTCACATAGTGTAGTTTTTAAGAAATAAATTTTTTTCTATTTAAATATATGCAAATATGAGGGTAAAAAAGTGTGGGGGTATGTGCTAGGGGTAGCAAGGGTAGCACATGCTTGATATTTTAGTATTTTGTTGAGATGATAAAATGAAACTTCTCACATAGTGTACTTTTTAAGAAATAAAAAAATTCCCATTTTCGACCCGGCCTACTAACCAATCATCAAGGGTGTACAGTTCACCTAACTGGGCATTCAATAATTCATTTGCACAAGAAATGAAGGTCAGATTTGAATAAAACACACCAAAATACACTAGAAAAACCTCTTCTCATATCAAAATCGACCCGCAAGGGTAAAACGAATAATTACCACCATACTATTTCAGCGTGTGCGGAAATTTGTACGTCAACATTTGTACGACGGAAATTTATACGCCAGCATTTGTATGCCAGAACATTTATACGACTGGAAATTTATACGACTGACATTTGTACGACGGTAATTTAAGTATGCGCTCTACCGGACATTTTTGACTTAAGTATGCGATCTACCCATGATAATAACTGTGACTTCATTTTTTTATATACTGTAAACATAAGCACAGGTGCAAAAAAAAAATAAATAAATAAAAGTAAACATTATTTAATATTTTAAAAATAATTTCAATTTGAAGAATTTTAAATTTTATCATGTATCACAGCGCATTAAAGGATTAACAGGTAGGGAAGTGGTTATTGAATAGGTACAGGTGGTTAGGTTAGGTTAGGTTAGGTTAGGTCTGGAGATTAATGAGAAAAAACTCGCAAGATTTGTTCTCCGATTTTTTAAATGACATTCGTTCTGTATATCGCTAGTTACATTTTCTCTTAAATTGATAAGCTGAAATCTAGTTTCAATTATGCATTTAATTATTGTAATATGTAATTTCATAATTTGTGATAATTTGTATTTTAACTTACCTAGTTTCAAATTCAATTTTATTAACTGATCTTGAATTTCTTGCGTATAACGTATAAATTACCGTCGTACAAATGCTTGGCGTATAAATTTCCAGTCGTATAAATGTTCTGGCGTACAAATGCTGGCGTATAAATTTCCGTCGTACAAATGTTGGCGTACAAATTTCCGGGTTTCCTATTTCAATCGATTTTAATCGATCCAAAAATTGTTTATATCTCCGTTAATATCAATTTGCACAAGAAATACCTTAGAAGAAAATAGATTCAGATTTAAATTCTACACAAAAAACCCGGATCTTGTGGGTTGTATTATATGAAAAATGAAGTAAATGATTGGTTATATAACCCACAAGATCCATTTATTGTTAAAATTTAGCCGAACAGGTACAATTTAATTAGTTCTCACTTTAAGCCACGGAAAACATTAGCTGATGAAAAGAAGTCAATCTGTAACAGTATAGACTAGCAAAAGGTCTGCGCTACGCGCCGATTTTGCTCGATCTGCGGTGCTTCGGCTGGATTGTGGGCCTACGGCGTATTTTATTTTGAACATCAGTAGCCCTTTATCCGGATATCATTCCTATTCCTCTCACATTGGGCCTCAGTAATTGGGGTGCCTGCGGCCTTCCAGTTACTGGCAAACCAATTATTCATTCAATAAAACTACAGAAAAGAACGAAGCCATGAAAATCTAAAGCTTCACAAATCTTCATACAATGAGCTCGGATTTGAAGCTTAAGATTTTCATGACTGCGTTCATTTCTATAGTTTTATTGACCAAATAACTGAACCGACAGTAATTGGGGGCCCTGCGGCCCGCCAAATCATAGTTTTCATTGTTTCGAGTGCATCAATAGCGTTGCCGGGGTGGATGTTGAACGTTATATATATATATATATGCCCGGTTAGGTAAACTGAATGCCCGGTTAGGTTAATTGAATGCCCAGTTAGGTCAACTGAATGCCCGATTACGTTAATTAAATGGCCGGTTAGGCCAACTGAATGCCCAATTAGATTAATTGAATGCCCGGGTACGTTAATTGAATGCCCAGTTAGGTTAATTGTACACCCTTGACGATTGGTTCGGTTAAGTTATGATATTTTCGTTAAAGCCAACGAAAATATCACGACTTAACCTAACCAATCGTCAAGGGCGTATAGATGACCTAACCTGGCATTCAATGAACCTAACCGGGTATTCAATAATTTTACCATAGTTTTTGAACGCTATATATATATGCCCGGTTAGGTAAACTGAATGCCCGGTTAGGTTAATTGAATGCCCAGTTAGGTCAACTGAATGCCCGATTAGGTTAATTAAATGGCCGGTTAGGTCAACTGAATGCCCGATTAGATTAATTGAATGCCCGAGTACGTTAATTGAATGCCCGGTTAGGTTAGTTGTACACCCTTGACGATTACTTAGGTTAAGTCATGATATTTTCGTTAAAGCCAACGAAAATATCACGACTTAACCCAACCAATCGTCAAGGGCGTACAGATGACCTAACCTGGCATTCAATGAACCTAACCGGGTATTCAATAATTTTACCATAGGTTTCGTAATGACCTTGATGACGTCATTTAATGTTTTAAAATTAATTATTTAATTTATTAACACCCACGTGCACAACCTCGGAACCTAATCAATATGTGTGTGAAGTTTCATGTTTGTAACCGCTTCCATTTTGGAGTTATGGCTGATGGCTGGAACACACACATACACACACACACACACACACACACACACGTCTTTTTATTATTATTATTATTATTATTATAGATAAACAATAGACTGGTACAAATTTATAACCGAAAGACTTCCGAAAATCAACAATTTTTGATAAAGAAAAGGGGAAAATTGGTTTTGTAGGCCGAGGGGGGGTCCGAAATTTTCATAAAATGGAAAATAATTGCTATTTTATTACTTACAGCGACAGGCATAATGATATTAGGATACCTAATAGAAATTTTGTAATATTTTAAAGTGGGGAAATAAATAATTTTCTAAAAATGATCTTCAACTATAAAAGCGCATCTAATCAGATAACTTAATTAACGTATTTCTATGACAACTAAAAAATAGAATGATAAATCAATATCCATCAAATTGTTTGTGTATACGTAAAATTATTTGTACAAAAGCCACAGTAATAAAACGCACAAAAGTCACAGTAAATAATTTCGAGTGTGGCTCGTTTAACTTTAAACTCGTGTATATTTAAATTGTGCATGTTTGTTTTTAGTTTTTTGCAAAAAGTTCTTTATGAATTTTAAAAATATATACTTTTTTTAAATTGAATCGATAAGTAAATCTTTTGTGAATCGAATGATATTAAATGTTTAGTAAATATTGACTTATTTTGTGCCAAAATTATGATTAAAAATGAAAAATTTAAAAAAATGCGTGTACAGGCATGGGGAGAACTGTACCCCTAAAAGGTGGGAAGGAATTATGTCAGGGAATTTTTTTTTAGCATGGGCACTGCACAATAAAAAGACGCATCGAATGGTGAAAACCGCATTGTTCTACACCAATTGTAGCGACCTGTACGTGTGCGCAAAAAAACTGTTGCATATATATATATATATATATATATATATATATATATATATATATATATATATAATATATATATATATATATATATATAAGGCTTCATTTCTGAAATAGTATATTAGATCTGTTTAGTTTTTATTCCCTTTTTCAATTTATTTATTATAAACAAATGTAGAGATATTACTGGGTATCCAACCAGATACGGGATATACCGGGTACGTACCGATATCCGGCACGTACCTATAGAAAATCGACGTTCAATGTCTATATACTCGTAAATCGATATTCGACTGTTGTCCAACTTTCGCGCAGAAAAGATCCAAAAGTACAACGTTTTTCAAATAAATTTTAATATCGACAATTCCAATAGTTTGAATTTGGTTTTTAATTTAAATCTGAAAGACAGATCGAAAAGGATTAGGTTGGCGATTTTCTGGTTGACAATTCGTAAGATATTCTACAGCAGACAAATCATTTCTTTTAGCTTTTGATCATATATATATATATATATATATATATATATATACTGTATATGGTACGTAGATGATTTCAGGAACAAATTGGACTTTTTAGATGAAACGGGAATATTTTAAAACCGGTTTTTAATAGGTTTTCAGGTATTGAAGCGAGATAAGGAAAAAAGGTTTTTATGTGCAATATATTTGTTTTTAATCCTTTTCTCCAATGATTAATTAACCTCAGCCATAATACTAAATTTAAATAATGTATTATCATGAAAAATATAGATGCGTCAAGTAGTATAGCCGCAAAAGGGGAGAGTGCAAGAATGTTGCAGGTTATTATGTAATATTGCAAAGGGGGTGGGGGTTGTTGCAAAGGGGGGTGGGGGTTGTTGCAAAGGGGGTGGGGGTGGGGGTGTTGCAGAAAATAATAAAAAAAAGAAAAAAGAAAAAGAAAGAAAAAAGAAAGAAAAAAAGAGTACTGGCCTTTGTTGCCAACCTAGGTTGCAAGGGGCATGCAACTTGGGGGCCTCCCCCCAAAGGGCCAGAGAGAAAGGAGGAGAGAAAGGAGGAGAGGTGTTCACCTGGCAGGAGCCAAGTGCACATGAAGACTTCAGCCGAGTAGGCGTTGTTTTATAGGCTCCTAATCAGCCAGAATCAGCCAGTTGGCTGAATCAGCCAATTGGCTGAATCAGCCAGTTGACTGAATCAGCCAGTTGACTGAGCCAAAGGGGTAGGGACACACCTGAAGAAGAGAGAGACGCCTGAAGGAGAGAGAGAGACGCCTGAAGGAGAGAGAGACACCTGTAGGAGAGAGAGAGAGACCTGAAGGAGAGAGAGACGCCTGAAGGAGAGAGACACCTGTAGGAGAGAGAGAGAGACACCTGAAGGAGAGAGGAGTTCTCCCCCAAGTTATTTTCGTTTTCCTAACCTAAGAGGCCACTAAGGGGTTTTACCAAAGGGCCTGAAAGAGAAGGACCAGAGGTCCTTCATCGGCTGGGAGCCGAGGTGGAATGAGTCTTTCACCAACTTCGCGGTCTTTTATAAGCCTCTATTCTGGCTGAATTGCCAGATAGCGCAATGTGTTCAGTTGTCAGATCGCACCATGTATGCAGATGCAGAGTTGCTACATCAAGCCATGTAATCGGGTGCTGATGTGCCAGATTGCACCATCAGATAGCGCCATGTATTCCAGAAATATTAATCATCCATTGTGTAACACAATATGACGATAGTTATTCCAATTAAATTCTGTTTAAATACACCTTTATTAATTGCATACCTTTCCAGTTTTTTTTTTTTTTTTTTGCAATGATCGGATTGCTAGATATATATATATATATATATATATATATATATATATTCTTTTCTTATGTTAGGTAAATATATATATATATATATATTATTTATTTTATAACATTTAATTTTAGTTTAGAAGCAAATTTAACATTAACTTCATTGAACTTAAACTTTTCGAAACAAATAACATAGTTTACCTTCGAAAACGTCATAATAGAAAATAATTAATTTTATGTTAACTAGTTTATTTCGTTTACTATAATTATGTATATACAGTCTTTTAAGCAGCTTATGATACATATATATATATATATATATATATATATACACATCTGAACTCTTTCAGCTAAAGAAGCCTTATGTATAGAATTGGTTGTGTAATAGCTGATATTAAACTCTTTCAACATGTTCTGAAAGCACGGCTTATAATTTCCTTCCCCATATCCAATAGCACTTCAAGACATTATTGTATAGAAATAAGGTAACACAAGTACTACAAGAAATAAATCCTAAAATAATTATATAAGACCGAAGTAATGGTCTGGCGTGAATCCAATTAAACTCTGTTTATAAACATTCGAATATCAGTGGGGAAAAACGAACGGAATTGAAAATTTATGAAACAATTCGACGATCGTCATTCCCCAAACCCGTATATATATATATATATATATATATATATATATATATATATATATATATATATATATCGAGAGAGAGAGAGAGAGAGAGAGAGAGAGAGAGAGAGAGAGATAGGATTTGTAGTTAATCTTACGCGAAGTATGAAAATCAGGAAAAAATGCCAAATGTGTATTATTTTAAAATGCAACTAAACGCCTATTAAATTAAAACAAATGAATTTTGGCTTTTAAGAGATTTATTTATTATAAGAATTTAACTACTCGATGTAAGAAATTAATTATTAAACGCACGCGAAACTGTAATTAATAATTAATGTATTTTTCTAACGAAGACTGAGTTACCAGATACCACTTTTTACCATTATTATGGTGAGTTGTCTCCAACTAAAAGATTTCGTTGTGAACAGCAGCTCATAACGAGAGACCTTCCCCCCAATCCCTGATAAGTCTCCCTTCACTTCAAATGAAGAGAAATTATGAAACATCCGCTTGTCTGTGCACAAAGCATATAAAAAACCATAATATATTTATATAGTTAATCAATCGAGCCCATCTATATATAGATGTTTATAATATAAAAAACCATAATATATTTATATAGTTAATCAATCGAGCCCATCTATATATAGATGTTTATAGTGTTTTACAATAGATGTAATAGTGTTTAACGATTAGGTCCATCAAATAAAGCATTTCAACAATGATTTCACTGTTTCAGAAAGATTTACGTATGACTTAAAAATATATTATTGATATGCCTAACTTAAGATCAGGATGCTTTTATAGTTTACAGCATCTTTTAAAAGTTTAACTACCAAGTTATAAATTAATTATCAACCGGATTGATTAAAAGTAAAGTCAGCTTTCAATATATTTTAGTAATATAACAGAATTAACAAAGTTACCCAATAAATAATTCGTTAGAAAGAAAATGAATTTTTAGAAGGGATGCCCAACTAATTATGACGCATATTAAATTAAAAAATAATAACAAACGTAAATAAAGCGTATATTAAAAAAAATTTCGTTTTATTCTTTCCTTATTGATAACTTATTTAAACTAATCTCTGTATATGTGCTTATTTAATCACAATGATTTAAGTTTAAAAGTAAAAACTGTTTTCTGTGAAAACATGATGATAATTATTTTATTCTGTTCTTCGGAAGAGCTTCAATTCGGTTGCCAGATACCACTTTTTACCATTATTATGGTGAGTTGTCTCCAACTAAAGACTTCGTTGTGAACAGCAACTCATAATGAGAGACCTTCCCCCCCAATCCCTGATAAGTCTCCCTTCACTTCAAATGAAGAGAAATTTATGGAGAGAGAGAGTTTTGTTCAAATAACGGGATATGCTTGTACGAGTTTACAATTACATCATTATTGCTCTGCATTACGCAGTATATGCGGCTTAATAATATTTCACCGCTTAAAGTATAGGGAAGCCTGTATTCGATATGAAGGGCTTTCATATCGTTCAGTACTATTTTTATTCCCACTTTACAACCGGTTGGTAAGTCATCTTTAAACACGTCTAGAATACAATCAAAAGCACGCACAAAGAGTTCATCGTTAGCTTCATTAAAATACAAATTTATAAACACGCTTTTCCAATCGAGGGTTTATTTCTACCGACTCGAGCTTTTCAATCGTGAACTCACTCAACATAGCGGCAATTGAAATAATCTTCTAAATCGTTACGACAACTGCGCGTTATATTAAGAAATAGTTCTTCAGGGTGAACGGTGTAGGTGAGCTCAGCCTTGTACCGATCAATTGCTTTATACCAAAGTTTTATAAGAAACACCAAATAATTGTCCCCTAGCGCAATTGGAAAGGTTTTCACCCCACCTTAGACCCACCCGTTTAACATTAGAAAATTCTGAAACCTGACTCAGTGCCAAAAATGAAACACCAAATAATTGTCCCTAGCGCAATTGGAAAGGTTTTCACCCCACCTTAGACCCACAGTTTAACATTAGAAAATTCTGAAACCTGACTCAGTGCCAAAATGAAACACCAAATAATTGTCCCTAGCGCAATTGGAAAGGTTTTCACCCCACCTTAGACCCACAGTTTAACATTAGAAAATTCTGAAACCTGACTCAGTGCCAAAAAGAAACACCAAATAATTGTCCCCTAGCGCAATTGGAAAGGTTTTCACCCCACCTTAGACCCACAGTTTAACATTAGAAAATTCTGAAACCTGACTCAGTGCCAAAATGAAACACCAAATAATTGTCCCCTAGCGCAATTGGAAAGGTTTTCACCCCACCTTAGACCCACAGTTTAACATTAGAAAATTCTGAAACCTGACTCAGTGCCAAAAAAGAACACCAAATAATTGTCCCCTAGCGCAATTGGAAAGGTTTTCACCCCACCTTAGACCCACAGTTTAACATTAGAAAATTCTGAAACCTAACTCAGTGCCAAAAATGAAACACCAAATAATTGTCCCCTAGCGCAATTGGAAAGGTTTTCACTCCGCCTTAGACCCACAGTTTAACGTGGATTCAGAAATACATCTCGTCGATTGCTCACTATTTCATCGAGATAATTAAAGCTCAGGACCTGCATTGTCTATAAGATCTGTGGCGCGTGGAGCCTTCAGAAGAGGTGCCAGATACCATTGTATACATTATCATGGAGAGCTGACAGACACCATTGCTCAGGTACACAGTTGACAGATTGTACCATTTATTTTCTTAAAAGTTGGTTTAGAATTCCGCTAGTAGGTTTACAAGGCGTAACATGATGTAATTAACCAAAAGAATTAAGTAAAACATCATTGCATCATTCTGTTTATTATAAATATATAGAAAATAAATATACATTTGAATGATAATAGAAATGAGGAATATGCATATAATCCGCCAATATAACAGTACAGGACACACACACACACACACACACACACACACACACACACAATTATGGCGATATATAGAAATAAATATACATTTCAATAATAATGGAAATATGCATATAATCCTTCAATATATCAGTACAGGAGAAATATCACACAAATATATAAATACATTTCACTTTTTTTCAAAATACTAAACTCGCACTTAATCGAGTTTACAATTACATCATTATTGCTCTACATTACGCAGTATATACGGTTTAATAATATTTCACCGCTTTAAGTATAGGGAAACCTGTACTCGATATGAAGGGCTTTCATATCGTTCAGTACTATTTTTGTTCCCACTTTACAACCGGATGGTAAGTCATCTTTAAATACGTCTAGAATACAATCAAAAGCACGCACAAAGAGTTCATCGTTAGTTACATTATTAAACACAAGTTTATAAACACGCTTTTCCAATCGAGGGTTTATTTCTACCGACCCGAGCTTTTCAATCGTGAACACGTCTTCACTCAACATAGCGGCAATTGAAATAATCTTCTAAATCGTTACGACAACTGCGCGTTATATAAAGAAATAGTTCTTCAGGATAATTTTCACGAACTAGGCACATTTTATAATGTTTTACTAAACATCTTCACACACCGGCGCACTATTTGAGAGGAACATATGCTCATATTTTTCCTTTCTGCCCATCAAACGATACTCATCTCTAAAGTCTGTTAAAAACTCACGCAGGGCACTAGCCACAACCTCACTACGAACCTCGTCATGATATACATTAATATAGTGATAAAAATACTTAAGATTGTCCATGATCACGAGATTCACATTTTCAGTCGTAGGGTATGAGTAATCGACATGGTGTAGCATGACGTAATGCCGCTTGTCACACCACCCATCCGCAAGACTCATTATCCATACCTGCTGCTTCTCTTCTGCACGCGTTGTTTCTTTTACTTTACGGTATATGTGAGACTTTATAAAGTTTAGCTCTGCAGCATACTTCAGCACATCGTCAGTGCAACGAAAGCCTTCAATGGTCTCACCAGAACATCCGTAGAGTATTTGTACATCTTGGAACTTCACACAATCCAATGTGGTTTTAAAAGAGGCATAGGAGGGGGGAATAGGAAGTTTTTCGGTATCCACCACATCCTGGCACTTTGCTGAATACCATTTCATAAACGTTGTACAAGCAATATTAAAGGTAGCCATTTGAATACACGTCTGATTTTTCTTCTGAATACACGTCTGATCTCTCGGTCTTACTGCAGTCGACTGACCACGCAGGGAATCACAGATAGTAGCATGACTCACGGTCTTACAGTGGGCGGAGCTTAGAATTTTCGCCTGTGCACACACAAAGGAGAAAGTGAAACGCTAATTGAAACATGAGTTATTTAATAAACGAGATATTCAGTTAACACAAGAAATAACAGAAAACACAAGAAAAAACAAATGCTTAGATTTGGTGATCACAAACAACAGAAACCTAAAGAAACCTGTACTCGATATGAAGGGCTTTCATATCGTTCAGTACTATTTTTGTTCCCACTTTACAACCGGATGGTAAGTCATCTTTAAATACGTCTAGAATACAATCAAAAGCACGCACAAAGAGTTCATCGTTAGTTACATTATTAAACACAAGTTTATAAACACGCTTTTCCAATCGAGGGTTTATTTCTACCGACCCGAGCTTTTCAATCGTGAACACGTCTTCACTCAACATAGCGGCAATTGAAATAATCTTCTAAATCGTTACGACAACTGCGCGTTATATAAAGAAATAGTTCTTCAGGATAATTTTCACGAACTAGGCACATTTTATAATGTTTTACTAAACATCTTCACACACCGGCGCACTATTTGAGAGGAACATATGCTCATATTTTTCCTTTCTGCCCATCAAACGATACTCATCTCTAAAGTCTGTTAAAAACTCACGCAGGACACTAGCCACAACCTCACTACGAACCTCGTCATGATATACATTAATATAGTGATAAAAATACTTAAGATTGTCCATGATCACGAGATTCACATTTTCAGTCGTAGGGTATGAGTAATCGACATGGTGTAGCATGACGTAATGCCGCTTGTCACACCACCCATCCGCAAGACTCATTATCCATACCTGCTGCTTCTCTTCTGCACGCGTTGTTTCTTTTACTTTACGGTATATGTGAGACTTTATAAAGTTTAGCTCTGCAGCATACTTCAGCACATCGTCAGTGCAACGAAAGCCTTCAATGGTCTCACCAGAACATCCGTAGAGTATTTGTACATCTTGGAACTTCACACAATCCAATGTGGTTTTAAAAGAGGCATAGGAGGGGGAATAGGAAGTTTTTCGGTATCCACCACATCCTGGCACTTTGCTGAATACCATTTCATAAACGTTGTACAAGCAATATTAAAGGTAGCCATTTGAATACACGTCTGATTTTTCTTCTGAATACACGTCTGATCTCTCGGTCTTACTGCAGTCGACTGATCACGCAGGGAATCACAGATAGTAACATGACTCACGGTCTTACAGTGGGCGGAGCTTAGAATTTTCGCCTGTGCACACACACAAAGGAGAAAGTGAAACGCTAATTGAAACATGAGTTATTTAATAAACGAGATATTCAGTTAACACAAGAAATAACAGAAAACACAAGAAAAAACAAATGCTTAGATTTGGTGATCACAAACAACAGAAACCTAATACTTTAAAGAAAGCATTCTATTAAATACTTTTAGCCTATGTTCACGAATTAATACCGGTTTTAAAATAGATTCGACAAGAAGACCGGCTGGACTGATTTTATAGAAATTCAAGGATTCCAAGTTGATCACGAGAGAAGTTATGTAGTCATCTTCCATGCTGCAAAATCTCGTCGTTAGCCTGTCTGCTCAGAGCACCGACAAGAGGTAAAATCGAATCCACATCAACACAAAATTTTAGTCGCTAAAATAACAGCCTGAGTATTGTTCATGTTCTAAATTATCTTTGATTCGTTTTGATAAAATTGAGTAAACTGCAGCCTTTGTTTCCTGATCAGAAACTCTCCGTCTTTTTCTGGTATGGTGCAAGGCTTCGTTGCAACCATATTCACTGCACGAGTCTACTTCACAGTCGTTGCCTTCTAATCTAGATTTACACTCTTCACTAATGCATTCAATGGGTGAATAATCATCTTGGTTGATATTATTGACACCACATTCGAGAGGGCTCACTGGGGTAACGGACACTTCAGGTAATGGTGCGGACGCTTGAGGTGGGTCGGGGACAATCTCCTCAGGTTGCCCTTGTGGCGGGGCAAATATTGTGTGGGGGTAATTATGTGTTGCTTCTAAGTAAACAAAACGGGCTTTATGTAACACAGTGGCAATTAATAATGATTTATGCAAAGATGCACCAGCTCTTCTGGAACGTCTGGATGCAATTTTACCGAGCGATATATTTATCAACTTGTGTGCTTCAAACCCGTTTGGAACGTCAGATATCATGTTCACCACCTAGGAATTGGTCAAGGCACAGAGAGCTAACTAACACGACTCTATCCTCTATTTCCAATCTTGTAATGAGTTAAAGTGAAAGTTTCGCCTGCCTTTATACAATGTCGTTCTGACGTCGTTATCAAGCTCCACACAGGGCATTTCCAGGAAGTAACATGAATCACGTTGCTGTTCTTTCACCTGTACAAACGCACGACACACACACACACACACACACACACACACACACACACACACAAAGGAGAAAGTGAAACGTTGATTGAAACATGATTTATTTAATAAAAGAAATATTCAAGCTATATATATATATTTACAAACACGTGTAATAAATAAGTTAACAACAGTTAGGTTTCAGAATTTTCTAATGTTAAACTGTGGGTCTAAGGTGGGGTGAAAACCTTTCCAATTGCGCTAGGGACAATTATTTGGTGTTTCTTTTTGGCACTGAGTCAGGTTTCAGAATTTTCTAATGTTAAACTGTGGGTCTAAGGTGGGGTGAAAACCTTTCCAATTGCGCTAGGGGACAATTATTTGGTGATTCATTTTGGCACTGAGTCAGGTTTCAGAATTTTCTAATGTTAAACTGTGGGTCTAAGGTGGGGTGAAAACCTTTCCAATTGCGCTAGGGGACAATTATTTGGTGTTTCTTATAAAACTTTGGTATAAAGCAATTGATCGGTACAAGGCTGAGCTCACCTACACCGTTCACCCTGAAGAACTATTTCTTTATACTGTATAACGCGCAGTTGTCGTAACGATTTAGAAGATTATTTCAATTGCCGCTACGTTGAGTGAGTTCACGATTGAAAAGCTCGAGTCGGTAGAAATAAACCCTCGATTGGAAAAGCTTGTTTATAAACTTGTATTTAATAATGTAGCTAACGATGAACTCTTTGTGCGTGCTTTTGATTGTATTCTAGACGTGTTTAAAGATGACTTACCAACCGGTTGTAAAGTGGGAACAAAAATAGTACTGAACGATATGAAAGCCCTTCATATCGAATACAGGCTTCCCTAACTTTAAGCGGTGAAATATTATTAAGCCGCATATACTGCGTAATGCAGAGCAATAATGATGTAATTGTAAACTCGTACAAGCATATCCCGTTATTTGAACAAAACTCTCTCTCTCCATAAATTTCTCTTCATTTGAAGTGAAGGGAGACTTATCAGGGATTGGGGGGGAAGGTCTCTCATTATGAGTTGCTGTTCACAACGAAGTCTTTTAGTTGGAGACAACTCACCATAATAATGGTAAAAAGTGGTATCTGGCAACCGAATTGAAGCTCTTCCGAAGAACAGAATAAAATAATTATCATCATGTTTTCACAGAAAACAGTTTTTACTTTTAAACTTAAATCATTGTGATTAAATAAGCACATATACAGAGATTAGTTTAAATACGTTATCAATAAGGAAAGAATAAAACGAAAATTTTTTAATATACGCTTTATTTACGTTTGTTATTATTTTTTAATTTAATATGCGTCATAATTAGTTGGGCATCCCTTATAAAAATTCATTTTCTGTCTAACGAATTATTTATTGGGTAACTTTGTTAATTCTGTTATATTACTAAAATATATTGAAAGCTGACTTTACTTTTAATCAATCCGGTTGATAATTAATTTATAACTTGGTAGTTAAACTTTTAAAAGATGCTGTAAACTATAAAAGCATCCTGATCTTAAGTTAGGCATATCAATAATATATTTTTAAGTCATACGTAAATCTTTCTGAAACAGTGAAATCATTGTTGAAATGCTTTATTTGATGGACCTAATCGTTAAACACTATATACATCTATTGTAAACACTATAAACATCTATATATAGATGGGCTCGATTGATTAACTATATAAATATATTATGGTTTTTTATATTATAAACATCTATATATAGATGGGCTCGATTGATTAACTAAATAAATATATTATGGTTTTTTATATGCTTTGTGCACAGACAAGCGTATGTTTCATAATTTCTCTTCATTTGAAGTGAAGGGAGACTTATCAGGGATTGGGGGGAAGGTCTCTCGTTATGAGCTGCTGTTCACAACGAAATTTTTAGTTGGAGACAACTCACCATAATAATGGGAAAAAGTGGTATCTGGTAACTCAGTCTTCGTTAGAAAAAATACATTAATTACACTGGGCAACACGTATTTATTGAATGATATCTGACACTTGATTCTAGGTAATTTGGGTGCGCTGAATACGAATTTCAACTCGGTTTGGCTCTATCAGGTCCTGATTCTTGTCGACAGCCTATGTGCCATTTTCCAGATTTTTCAAATTAGGACTAAAAATTAAGTCATGTGTTAAATTTTTTTTTCAAGTTTCATGAATACAAGCAGTTCAAACTACAGTAAAATTACATTATAACGATAGAAATGACAAAATAAAAAACAAACAGATATGAAGCTTTCACTGTGGCAAAAATTTTCTTTTGTAAGACTTTCTAGCGTATTTGCTTGTTGATGGCAGGTCTCTTTTCAAGCACCAGCAGTAATCAGCCATCATGTGGAATCCCAGCGGCTTTGGTACCATTCCTCCATAATTTTGATATCTTGGTGGAATCTCTCCCTTGTTCGTCACTTACATCACCTAAATTACTTGGAAATTGGTCAAGATGGCTATTCAAAAATGCATTTTTATGCTCATATTGCAACCTAACTCTTTGTAGTCCCTTAAAAGTTTTTTTACGATTTCTTCGTAGTTATCTGCCCTATAATTGCCTAAAAAGTTTTCTATCAAGTCCACGAATGAGAACCAGCCATTTTTTTCGCGTTCATTCATGACATTAGGAAAATTGCTGTCTTTAATCATTGTTCTTATTTGTGGACCGTCGAAAATTCCCGCTTTGATTTTTTCATAACTTAAACTTGGAAATTTTGAAGTTATGTATTTGAAACACTCGCCGTTCGTATCTAAAGCTTTTACATATTGTTTAATGAGGCCTAGTTTTATATGCAGGAGGAAATATGATTTTATCTCTGCTCACTAAAGGTGGATTAATTACGTTTTTTTCTCCGACAGTAAGTGATGTTCGTGCTGGCCAGATTTGTTTGAAATAATGTTCTTCCTTGGCTCTGCTGTCCCATAAGCAAAGGAAGCAGGGATATTTAGTATACCCTCCTTGTTGTCTAGCAGAAAATTAACAATTTTTAAGTCAACACATATGATCCACTCGTGCTCCCTATATTTGATAAGATTTAAAACCTTTTCTATATGTTCATACTTTTCTTTTAATTTTGTTGAGTGCCCAATCGGTATCGAGCCGTATAGATTGCCATTATGCAACAACACACACTTAAGACTTCTTTTCGAACTGTCTAAAACAAGCGCCAATCATTTGCATCGTAAGACTCAACCCCCATCTTCTTTAACAAACCAACTATGTCGCAGCAATATACTAAACTATCCTCTGTTCTAAAATATTTAACAAGTTCTTCTTCTCTTTTTCTGTAAAATGAAATGTATGTGTTTGAAGTAAGCAAGTTTTTCTCTTTAAGTCTTGAAGCTAAAATTTCCGCAGCCTTTTTTGGCAAATTTAGATCCCTTACAAGATCATTCAACTCGGCCTGGTTAAACTTTTGCGGATCGTTTTGACTTTCAAATACGCTGGGGTCAAAATCGGTGTCTGACTCCTCAAAGTGCATAACAATATTTCAGGAACATCTTCAACTAATTCTTGAGTTGGCAGACCCTTAAATTTTGGAATGGGGATCTCATTTGAATGTAGCACAGGTCGTATCGCGGTGTCGAAATTTGGGTACTCGATACAATGTTTATTTTTCTTAGTGAAGCCCGAAGTCTGACAAAGCAAAGGTAGCAATCGGTCTCGTGGTTAGTAGGCTCTCGCCACACCTGATATGGAAAAAAAATTGTAAAGCGTTAAGAAAAGCGACGAGAGACTTGTTTTATGAATTTTATCAAAAGTTATCACCCAAACATTTAACATTTCTGTGTTTCAACCTTATGCAATATTTGAGATTCTTATAAACATTTTCTGTAAATTTTTGTTTATGTACCTAAGTTACAATTACATTTAGGTAAGTTACAGTATACTAGTGATTAAATTACGTAGTTTTATGAAATCATAAACTTACCATCGGAACTCCAAAAGGTATTTTTGAATCCGAACCCTTCGTCCAATGTCGCAGTCTTTCAATGCATATAGTGCAGGCTTTATGTGGAGCCCACGATTTATCTTGGTCCCCCAGTTTTATGCCAAATAAGCTAAGTAAGCTCTTTTTACGAAGTCAGTTATATTTGCTCGTTGATGTGGAAGTGTAAAATTTCCACATATATAACTGAAGGAATCAGGGTTGTTTTTGCATTTGAACTTTCTAGTGCTTGATGACATATTGCTTGACTGTTCTGCCAATTTGTAAAGGTATTTAAAGCCATTAATTCATATAAATTTAAGAAAATCTGAAATATAAACACAAAATTAGTTTAAATAGGTACTTATTATGAAATAGGTACTTACAATCTATGAAATTAAACTAGAAACACGGATGAGTAGGTACAATATAAATTACGTCTAATTAAATCAACTATATTAAATCACGATGACCAAATTACTCACTAAATCATATGCCAATTCAAAATTATATTAATGCCCAAACTTAATTAACAACCAACTGACTGACTGACTGACTGACTGATTGAATTGACTGATTAACTCTGGAAACGAGTCGCTTTTATAATTTTAGTTGTCCCTCTAGAATACTCTACAGAGAACAGGAACGCTCGAGAAAATTTTAGAATTCTATGATATTTTTAGCTTAATTTACTATTATTAAAATGGGTTAAAAAATGACAA